>LGRX02029324.1:0-87684 GCA_001247695.2 Cymbomonas tetramitiformis | reverse complement strand
CCATCCAGATCCACCATCATACATACCGAGTAATGAAGGTCTTCGCTTTTGACCAGATGACCACCCCGACACCCATGGAGTAAGACCTGCACTCCACATCCCCGCGCACGCGCTCAGCCAGTTGCATCCGCGGCGGCTGGTTGCACGTTCGACATGCTTGTGTATATATGGGGTGTGCAAGATGGTGGGGGGGGGGATCACCCAACATCTGAGTTGAACACTTGACAATCATTAGCCCCGGGGGAAATCACCATCACGTGGTGCTCGGCGTATTCCACATAAGGATCACCTCCAACGGGGGTTTCGATCCTAGGAGCGTCCTGTAAGAGAGCGCCCTTAACGGACGCGTGGTGGTTTATGGTTCTCGCCAGTTCCGATGTCCAGAAGTCACACTGTAAGCGCGCGTCTCGGCGGGCACGGGCCTTGCAAAACTCTGGGCATTCCATCCATCTTCGGATGGTATCCTCGATCGGGAAATAATAGAACCACTCCTTCGGGCGCAACTTCTCCCCGTCCGCGGTTTTCACAACCTCAAACCGGCTTTCCTTGCAGCGCTTGACAACGATACCCGCTTCGTCTTTCTCCAGCACCACACCGCACTCCTCCATTGGGTCCCATTTCCTCGGATCTGACTCTCGGGGGAAATGTCGGCACCACCGCGGGCATACATGAACCGCATATGCCATGTGATCTTCTACTTGCATGTAAGTCCGCATCCTATATAGGGTGTTTGGCAAGCGACATCGGGTAGGCCCACCCATCAGCATGAGCAGGACCTTCAGAAATCTGTCAAAAGCTGGCCGTGACCAGCCTTGGTCCATTCGCAACTGCATGAAGTAGTAGACCGCCTCACCAACGGTTATATCATTATCCGGATTGTCAATAAACAGCGGTTCACCTGGGCGGATGTCCCATTGCAGGTTCTCCGGCGGAGGCATGTCCACGTCCTGCTCTTCCTCGGCCGTGCGCAAGAGTTCATCCATGAGACCTGCCTCCGTGGCCGGGCGCTCGTCCCACATGTCGTAGTCTGTTGGCCACGCCTGGTCGCAACCGTGGGCATGGAAGGCCTGCTTTATCAAACCGTGCGTACGAACCCCATACCGCATTGTTAGTTCTTTATACACCCGTTGTGGGCTGGCAATACACTTAGCACACAAGAATGTTGCCGTCGTACGTACCTGGACAAATATGTTTTCGTTATACTCGGTGGCATCACTTTCCAGACGTAGCTGCCCCAATAGCTGGGCGGGCTCCGCGTCGTCAGGTCCCTCCTCGTCTGAGAAGCCATCGGCACTTGCTTTAAGAAGGTCAGGCACCTCCTCTAGGTCGAACGACATATTCTCTGGTACCGCGCTGCCATGTGAGGTCTGGTTCTCCGTTAATTGCTCGTCGGGGCCGTACAGTTCCCCAGGCATGCGCATGGCCCCAATACTGGCCGGCCACGTAGGTAGCTTCGTCACACGCCATCTCCAAGTAACATTGCCACTTGCCGCTGTTATTGTCTTCGCCACCTTGGTGACGCGGTCATGCTCCGCCGGAAGGCATGGCCCTCCATCTGCAGGGAGCGCTCCGTCTCGTCGACGTAGGACCGATCGTAGACTATTGCGGGTGCGCTTGGACTCCGATGCAATGTCCATGACGTCAGATAGGCTAAGGCCGTACGTTGTATAAAGATCCTGCAAAAATACGACGATCGTTAGTATTCCACCATGGTTGTTGCCAAACAAAGGTTGCACGCGCTGCCTCCCCCCGCTCATCCCCACCCCGTGAACACTTGGCCAACAGGAGGACGAAAGGCGCACACGCAGCAATCATGTCGGCGAGGGAAGCTTTCAACCCGTGAGGCAAGTTGCGACAGGCAGATGGAGCATGTACTCCGCGGGTTCTCAATATTAAAAATATTTGCATGTTTACGATGTCTAAGGGGCTGCGCCACGCCCTTCCCTAGCGCACTCCCTAGTGCGTATTGCATGTGCCCCACGTCTGTTCTCACACGACTGTCGTGTGGGTTCTATGAGTGATCGGGGTCCGCTATTTCCGTACTACGTCGCGGCGATTTATCAACACTACACCCGTTCCCAGAACGACGTGGTGCGCAGATGCTTCGGCCGCGCGTCCCCAAAGCCGCCTCGGTACTCGTCGGTTGTAAGTTCTCGGTTGTCACCGGAGCGATTTTTCCACCACACTCGGTAGTCCTCCGTGACGTATAGCTCTGGGACGCGAACCAGATTCATTTGCACCAGCTCGTCCCATTCAAAAGTCTCCACGGAGAAGTCGTCGTGGAAAACAGAGTAATCGAAGGCCCCGACGGGATCCTCCGGTCGGTCTTCCCACGCTTTCACGCCGATGCAATGGCACCGCATCACGGGGGGGTGCCCCAGCGCGCGCCACGCTGCTGGCGTGTCATGCTCGAAGCAATCCATGCCAACGAAGATCTCCATGTCGCGCACTGTGCCATGTAAGTCATCAACATCCGCAGGGTATATTTCCCCGTAGTCCGCATGCGAGAAGTCCTCCAGCAGGAACTCCCCCGCCTGTGTATTCTGATTCACGTGGAGCTTCTTCTGGTCCTTAGAGGACATCCCGGTGCGCACAAGGTGGGCCTTCCGTCCGACGGGGCAGATTTTGCTCATGTGCTTGTTGCCCTGTACACGCGCAGGCGCCGGTGGTTCCGCCATGCTCTTGGAGGAGCGCGCCGTTCGCGGAACGCCACGCCTTTGCACTGCAGATACCTTCTTCCAGGTGGCTTTAAAGGCAGCCTCAAGCGCCTCGGACGATTCCTTGTGTTTTAGCAGGTCGGCCGTCCAGCGCTTGTCCAGCGTCTCACGGGCCTGTTTCTCGTAGTGGTTGGCATGCTTGACAGGCAGAAGATTGAATCCAGGCATATGTACCGTAAAGAACACGGCCTTCGCAGTCATATTCACGCGCTTCCCCGTTTCCTTGTGCACTCGGGCGACATGCGCGACGAGGGTGGCGATGTCCAGCTGCTCTGCTTGTGGAAGCAGGTCTTGCAGCAGGCGTTGCAGGCCCTCAAGGGCGCTTTCCTCCCCGAAGAACAGCTGGCTTAGCTTGCGCCTCTTGACTGCGAGCCATACAATATAACGTCACCAACTACCCACAGGGCCCGGCTAGTCAAATCGACAACAAAGACTGCACGCACGGGCCGACTTACATGCTATATTGTTCTCCACCTGCAGCTCGTACGCGTTCTTTAGCCGAGGGCTGGTACGCACAGGTAATCGAAGGCACTCTGGAACTGCAAACCAGTCAACATCACGTCACCACCTACACACGGTGCCAGGCTAGTCAAACCGACAACGGAAACTGGTCCCAGGGGCCGACTTACTTGCTATATCGTTCTCCACCTGCAGGTCATTCGCGTTCTCATGCTGCGTGTTTAGCCGAGGGCTGGTACGCACAGGTGCCGAGTCGCTCCCTGGAACGTCTTCTGGGGCTGCTTGTGAAGCCACGGATTGCTCCCCGTTGATTCGTTGGCCTGTTGCGCGCGCGGCACGTCGGAGCCTCGTGCGCTGGAATCTAGCGCTGGTTCGCGGAGTCATCTCTGCCCCGGGCGCCTGTGCGCCGGACACTGCTGCCCCCCCCATGCAGATGTGCACCCCCCGGTTCTCCTGCCGCATCAGCCACCGTTGGCGTGCCGCACTGCGTGGTAGGGCTTGTTGGCGGGGTCGACACCTCCGTCCTCGGTGCCATGGGCTCCGCCCGCGCCCCACCTGCCGCAATGGGGAGGGGGTGACTGGTAAGCGCTTCAGCGCGTGTCAGTGGAATCACGAGATGGGGCCTCTTCGACGCCAGCGCCTGAAGGTTGAAGTTTTTGCACGCCGCCAAATCATCCGCTTGAAACCGAGCCAGCGTCATTCCCTTTTGCTGCATTATGCCGGCCCGGCGATTGTATAAACGAGCGTTCACTTTTCTCGTCGCCTCTCTCTGCGTCAGCATGGGGTAAATGGTGGTGACCTTCTCCACGATCATCGCATGCCGTTGCTTCGCTGGGGGGTCCCGCTTGCACGCCTTGCTGAGGTGTATTATGAGTCCGGCGTCGATATCGAAGGCTGGTGGAGAAGCCATGATGTAGGTTTCAATATCGCATTGAACCTCGGAGGCCTTCCTGGTTCTCGTGACCTTTGCCTTTTCCTGCACATTCCCCGGACAGCACACACCACATACCAACCACATAAGTAACATAACAACCATACCAACATATCAACAAACATATCAACCAACATATCAACCACATAACTACATCAAAACCGCATAACAAACTGGGCTTAACACCCCCCTCCCTTCGGTTTGCGCACGCGCCCGCTAGGCTCTCCAAACAGGTGGTCCGCCACTCGAGGCGGAAAGGCGGTTACAAAGGAACGCAATACTTGTTTATTTACATTTACGTATAGTTTACATCTAGAGGGCTGCGCCACGCCCTTCCCTAGCGCACTCGCTCCTATCGATGCAGACTGCTTATTTCTGACATTGCTCTACTGCTTAGATGAGTTTGCCACGCTGCTTTGCAACATCACTCTACCGCTGCGATGGGAGCTGCTTGACTCCAACTCGCTACTATCGATGCAGACTGCTTATTTCTGACATTGCTCTACTGCTTAGATGAGTTTGCCACGCTGCTTTGCAACATCACTCTACCGCTGCGATGGGAGCTGCTCGACTCCAACTCTGAACAGCAGCGCCTCTTGCCTGCACATGACAACAACCAGTATATTAGGATTTGTAAGGTTTTGTATACAAGGACACGCGCACGCCACTCCTAACCCACCGGCTGTAATCCATCACGCAGATGTCGATTGCAGAAAGCGATTGTTGATGAGATCCAAAGCAGTACCTGATTAGTTAGTCTTGGACGGCTTCTTCGATTTCTTCGCTGGCGCACCATCGGTCCGCGTCACGCGTCCCTTGCGCAATCTCTCCATTTCAGCTTCTTCGTTTCCCGCCGCTTCCTCCGTGAGGATCCGCATGCATGAAGTGGCCAGGGTAAGTTACCCATGTCTGGTCATCTGCCGGAAGCTTGGGGTCGTATAACGGAACCTCCAGCATGTGCAGGATCCGGATGGGTTCGTTGCTCGTCAGTGGTTCCTCAGGGGGCGGGCAGAAGTACTGCATACTGAAGGGCGCATATTGGCCGTATATCGCGTTGTCACAGTCGGGCATGATGAGATTCTTGTGATTGACGCCTGGTGGCCACTTCCGGCGCACCACTTCCTCTCGAGTGGGGAATACCCGGTACACCTGCAGAACCCGTTTGGCCATGCTCGCCAGGACCAGGAACGAATGCTCGTCACTGTGCGCCTTCCCTGTATGCACATCACTGATGAATTCGGGAGCGTTCAGCCACTCCGGGCGGCGGCCAGATCCATCGCTCCAGGTGGGGTTTGTGTGAATATACTCAACTAAAGCCTCCCGCAGCTTGACTGTAAAGAACTTCACGCCGCTCCATTGCACTTGGTGACAGGGTCGTCCATCCGGACATGTGATGTACGGAGCAACCACGGAAAGCCAGCAATCACCGTCAAACGGGACATCCCTTAACGTTAGCCCAGCGGATGCCAGGTATTCCTGGAGGGCGTGGTCGGTTGCAAAGCCCTGCTGTTGCGCTGGTTGTACATGGGTTAGCTGCATTCTGGCGTCCAGAACACCCGGCTCAGCGATCACGTGCGGGCCGTCGGTCTGAAGTTGCTTGACCTCCGTGAAAAAAATCAGTCGACCTTCCTCGCCTGGCGCGTCACACGCAAAATCTAGCATCAATCGCATGTCCGCAGTCCGTACATGGTGCACCCGTCCATCATTGCCATACACCAAGGTGCCCTCCGTCAGGCCTTGGGGGCAGGGCGGAGCTGCCCCGACGACGCGTGCTTCCGGGGCCGGTGTGGCCGCGGGAGCAGCCATTGGTGCAGCAGCACTGGTCGCCGGTTGGCCCTCCAATCCGCATTCCATGGCTGCCAGCGTCTTCCTAGGGCGACATGTTTTCCTGCCGGAAGTTGCCACGTGCGATGGCACGGTGGGAGGTGCTGTAGTGGCAGGCATAGGTGCACTCCTCGCCTTAGTGTTACGCGCAGCCAGCCCAAGGCAAGGTGGGACTGCCTGCAATGAGGCCACGTTCCGATGCCAGCCAGGGGTATCCTTTGGGGACAGGTGGCAACTGCACCGACACGCGAACGTGGGCCGTGAACAATTCCAGTTGTGGGTGATGACGGAAGCCACAAGCTTCGCCAATTCCATGCCGGGAAAGCTAAGCTGGTGTAAGAGTTCACTGGTTAGGTAACCGTTGGCGTCGAACATAGGCTGCCTGACGGGTGTCGTCCGCCGTCTTCGCACCGCCGCCTTCCGCTTTCTATCCGCCTGCCGCCGGAGCTGGGCAGCTGGAGACCGGTTGCGTGAATATGGCTTCTTGGGCGGCTTCTTAGGCTGCTCACCACCGCCAACAGCGGGTGTGTGGCCAAGCAGCACCGCATGCTCGTCAGCGCGAGCAGCAGCCGGAGCTGCTGCTCCTTCATCCGTCGCCACCATGCTGGGTTTGGCTGCAGTTCGATGTACAGACACGCAAAGCGCCTTGATCACTGACTGCATCGTGGGGCAAGACACTTGCATCTTCTGGAAGAGCGGGTGTTCATGGAACCCCTGCACCGTTGACGCTTGCACAACAACCTGCCCCTCCCCATACTGCAGGGGGGTCCCGCGCATTGCTCCGCGCTTGGTGCCTCTGCCGGAGGCAGGTTCCATTTCACATCCCCGAGGGAGGCGCGCTCTTCCGGTGAGAGGTCGGCACTCGGACCGAAGGCGAGCAGAATCTGGCGCGCACCCATGGCCACGTCTGCAAAGTTGACAACCGCGCGCGCACGTGCCTCCGCCGGTTCCAGCGCCTGAAAGTCCTGCAACGTGGCGGCATATCCCCGGTGCCTCTCGTGGACCATTAGCGGTGGCCTTATTCCCCTCTCATTCCGGAAGTCAAAGCACTTGCCGCACATCACGTGCCCCACTTGCGTCAGATCTGTACCCTCGTGAAGGGGGTGTATGCAAGCCTTACAGGCGTGCACCCTTGGCAGGAGATCGTACCCGCCCTTGAACTGGATGGCATCACCGCATGCTATGCACACCATTCGTATAGGCATGCCGTACATCTCCGTGAACCCGTGTGAGGCGATGTGCACCGCGTTGTCCAGGTCGATGACACCCTTCTCCAGGTACGAGAACGCATGGTACACGCAAAGGGACAGGGACCTCTGCCTGAATAATCCTTCCAGCCCAGGCACGGCCTGACCAGGGCACTTTCCCTGGTGTGCGGTGAGCGTGGCCGGCCACACGGTCATCCAACCGGGCCCTCCTCCCACGCGCGCCTGCTGGAAAGGGGAGGCGGTGGGGAAGCCCTGGAAAGCCGCGGGCAGCTGCATGACACCATCCTCGTTCTCCGGCCAGTACTTCGTCTCAACCGTTTCAGGCAAGACCTCAGTGTAACCCTGCTCATCCAGGCACATCAGGGCGGAGTAGGTACGGATTCCAGGCTCACCATACACCCGATCCAGCCCAAGCAGTTCCTCCATGGAATGCGCATGAACGTCCGTGTGCTTGACCTGACTGGGGCTGTCAACGCAACGACCGAGTACAGCAGGCGCCGGCAGGAATACTTTTGTGTCCGGCGTCCTCTCCCCCAAATGGCGATAGATACAGTCTCCCCGCCGCACCATCTCATCTCGCATGTACCACCACACTATACGAAACACTCGCTGCGGTTGGCCGCCATGCGCGTCACCAGCCTCCCATAGGCAATAGACCTGCGCCCGGCCGTGCGGGGATATCAACGGTGGGGTTTTATACTTCGCCACCGCACTCGAAAACAGTCCACCCACCACGAAGAACGGTAGTAGACTTTTCGAACTCGGATTCAGCGTCTCCTCATATTCATGACGAACCAGTTCCTGGGTGCTAACGGCCAAATCCCACCAGGCACGAAGCCGAACACAGAAATCTTGGAGGTCCTCCACCCCCATCCTCATGAACTCCGGGGTCAGGGGGGGCTCGCCGAAAGCTTCGCGTGCAAGCTTCCAACTTTTGGTGTTGATCGTAATGTTACCGTGCAGCTTTTTCCGGAGCTCGGTAATAGTCAAGCCCGTTTCAATTAATTGCCGGTTACTCCCCCTAGGGAGGGGCTCGTCAGGAGGTAATGCGCGCTGCGCCTTCCGAAGCGTCTCTTCCTCGCTGCTGTATTCCTCAAGTAACCGCAACAATCTACACAGCTCCTTGCTGATCCAATCTATCCATTTCAGGATGACCTCTATGTCTGCCAACTGGGCCGTGTAGACGGCGAGCGCCGCTCCTCCTCGGAACTCCTTGATGGCATTCAACTGGTCGTCATCTGCCGAACATCCCGCACTGATGTGGTAATCCAACAGGACGTCTACGTTCGCCGGATACTTTTGGGTGTGCACGGAATGGGCGTCCGCTCCTGGGAACAATCTTAGCCATGGCTTGTCCCCGTACTCCTGCCCCCCCTGGCCCACACAACCCCCCTGTACTGTAAGGTCGCGTATTAGAGGAGCTGTCCTCACACCGCACCGAACATGGGCATAGGTTGCAATACACTTATTCATTATGGACAATACTCGTATTCATTATAACAACATATTATTCACATGTACATATTCAACTTTTATTCACATTGGTCTTGATCAATGATTACGGTTCGCTCGGTTTGCCTACTTCTTCAGCTTTACTCTACTACATTCCTGTCGATGGCACGACTTCCAGTGCATTTGCGCACAACCATGGGAACAATACACTGCTTGGTGACAGCCACCACACCGCTTCGCCCCTTGTTTACCACAATTCATGCAAAGACACTGGTGTGCTGACACCGAGCACTTCCCAAACCGATCCTTGTTTGCCTCGTGAACAGCGGCTGTTGTCAAGCACGCGGTCCAGCCGTTGGGGAGCTTCACTGGTGAATTGAAGTCTGTTGTGCCCAATGACAATGTGGACAACCCAATCTCCTGGTAACACCCCAAACGGTCGCGTGTCAGAGGAGCTGTCCTCACACCGCACCATAGATATTCCGTGTGCCCTACCCACATGCGCCCACGGTCCACCGCACCGACCAGAAACAACCACATTATTCACACCGGCCACACCCTTTTATTATGGTCGCGTGTCAGAGGAGCTGTCCTCACACCGCACCATATGTATTCGATTTGCCCAACCCACATGCGCCCACGGTCTGCCGCACCCACCCAAAACACACACATACATCCTACCGGCCACACCCCCTTAATATGGTCGCGTGTCAGAGGAGTTGTCCTCACACCGCACCATTCGTATTCAATGTGCCCTACCCATTTACGCCCACGGTCTGCCGCACCAACCCGAAACAACCTCAAAAATTCAAGCTACCACACCCCGTTTCAACCGAGCCACGGGTCCGGGGGCGCGCCTCGAGCCTTGAATAACAAGGACACGCGCACGCCTCTCCTAACCCACCGGCTGGGATCCTCACCTACCCCGACCGAAAATGCAATGATGACGAGTAGCCACGGGTACAGGGGGCGCGCAGCGAGCCTTGAATCAGGCCACGCGCACGCCGCTCCCGACCCACCGGCACCTCGTCGCTCACACACTCCTCCTTCTTATGGTCGCGTGTCAGAGGAGCTGTCCTCACACCGCACCATATATATTCGATTTGCCCAACCCACTTGCGCCCACGGTCTGCCGCACCGACCCAAAACAAACACATACATCCTACCGGCCACACCCCCTTATTATGGTCGCGTGTCAGAGGAGCTGTCCTCACACCGCACCATACATATTCGGTGTGCCCAACCCACATGCGTCCACGGTCCACCGCACCGAACCGAAACAGCCACATACATCCTACCGACCGGCCACACCCCCTTATTATGGTCGCGTGTCAGAATAGGTGTCCTCGCACCGCACCATATACATTGCGTGTGCCCAACCCACATGCGCCCACGGTCCACCGCACCGACCCGAAACAGCCTCTTACATCCTACCGGCCACACCCCCTTATTATGGTCGCGTGTCGGAGGAGCTGTCCTCACACCGCACCATACGTATTCAGTGTGCCCTGTACGCGCATCGCACCACCTGAGAGACGACATACGCTCATTCAACAAGACGTTCTAAAATTTATTTCAAAAGTTGCTTACATCTAGGGGGCTGCGCCACGCCCTTCCCTAGCGCACTCGCTACTATCCATGCAGACTGCTTATTTTGGGCATTGGTACCCCGCTTAGATGAGTTCACCGCAGACCACCACTATCTCAGCCACTATCGGGGTTCACAGTTCACATTGTCCCACTGCTGACACGAGGTCGCGAAGCTCGGGTATCTGATGCAAAAAACGGCCCAATATTACCCCGCGTGATCATACGGGCAGCGCAGCGTACGCTCAAATTCTTGAACACATAACCGCCATATTCCCATAGCCCCGCCATATTCCACCATTCCGACACAGCGATGGCCTTGCATTCGTGTCGGTGTGTCCGCTGCCAGTCTCCGCGCTGACACTCAGGTGAACAGTACACACGCAAAAGGCACCCTCCGCATTGACGGACGCCTTTCCCAATCAGGACACGGCGACATACGGAACAAGGCTCTTGTCTCTTCGGCAGGGATCTCGGGGGAATCGGTTGACAGTATTCCGCAAAGTGCGCATGGATGTAGATTATTGTTCTCCAACACTCGTGGCCGTGGGAGCACTGGCGCGGAAAACTGGTGGATTCGCTTTGCCCGCGGTTTTGAAAAGATGAAGCGTAGATACCTTCCGCTGCACGTATGCATACCACACGATTGGCATAGTCAGGTCTGCCGTATTTGGGATTTTTTTTAGTGGTACGCATCTGCCGAAATATGCCCTCCGGCGCGAACTGTGATACATTGTATCCAGTGCATTTTATGAGAGGTTCGATGGGATTCTCAGGACACCATGCCTCCACCATGATATCTCCACGCGCAGGATCCCCTGTCGCGGCATACTTGTCTTGCACATACACGAACGCCATCCACGTCTCGCCCGGCCGGCCAGTGGTCACCCAGCTTTTCCTCCACCATCCGCGACGCAACTGACCTTCCACGACAACATTGCCTGATTGGAGCGACTCCACCCGCCATTGGACGACACGGTGGAACATGGTTCGCACGGCGGTAACCACCAGCGCCAAGAAAAGGGCACGCGAAGAAAACGGTCGTGGATCATAGCGCAGTTCCGGGCACTTTAGCGAACCGAACATCGCACATGCATCGCTTTCGGGCTCCCATTGCCTTTGTGCAGTTTCCGGCACATCCAGGAGAAACATCTCTGCATTCCCTTGGGGACGTGCACCCTCCAACAGCGAGCCCCATGATGCATCCGGGCCGTACAGGCAATGCCCGTGAAACTTGAACTCAAAGGAGTACGATTCGGCTCCCTCCACATTTTGACGCATGCGGCGGACATAGCAGAACGCCCGACATCGGTACCGCAAAAATTCAGTCATGTCCACCCAAGAGTCAAGCGTCATGTACGCATTCGCACACGCGGATCGCAGCGGTTCGTGACCCAGACCGGTTAACGTGCCTGCAACCTAAAACACCGCACAATCGATGTTCAATACACTTTAATGCCAAAAGTATTACTCATCTGGAAGTTTTAGGTGCCTCCATAATGTACCGTTAATAATTGGAGCAATTAACGGACAAGTGGTGCGCGCTCACGTGAGGTCTACAAGTGTACCGGCGGGCACGGGCGATACACTCATCAATCACGGAAAGCATCACGATCAAAGCACTGCACCGTATTTCGCGAGTACAAACAATACACCAATTCCCAAAGAAGCTCATTTTGGCTTTACACATAACAAGTGTATAGAAATTGTATTACATATCTTGTTCTCCCTCACTATTCAAGAGTGTTATTAGCTGTTGCCAATGAGCTGTTGCCTCGTTATTAACACTATCACTATTCCATGTTGTCATAAAAGCTAGATGATCCTCAATGGTCCACCTCCACGGTGCCGGCGGTTTGCGGGCCGTGCACTCCATCCTATGCCCAAACGGCGCCAACCTCCAATGCGCACGCTGACAGACTATGTCGCAATAGCGTACTTGCCGGCATGGGCACCGCCTCCTGGTTCCACGAGGCAGCCTGGTCTTGCACAATGAGCATCGGCCAATCCGAAGTGCGGTGGCACGCCAAGCTGAGAACGCCGCACACTTGGCGTTCACTGCATCCACTTGAACGCCAAGCTCCGCGTAGGTCAAGAGACGGCTGACAGGAAGGAGAGGGGAGTCTTCTGAAATGGAGGGGGCATCTGTAAGGTCTCGGTGAAGCTGCGTCCCAAAAAACGATTGGAAGACGTTGGTGAAGTGTAACCGAGGGTGACCCCACGGACCGTGAACAAGCACAACCTCCCCCCACCAACCATGGCAACCGCTGCCGTCGAGGGGCGTGGCATATACACGAAGTCGCAGCAGGCCCCGTAGGCCGTAGGGATGTCCCAATTGGGGCACAGACCAGCCGCTCCGCGGCCACCCTGCAAACTCGAAAAAGTTGGCGGAGGGGGTCAGCGGACACTCCCCGGCCTTCACGAATATAGCGTGATGAAGATGTTGATCACCAAAGACGTCCAGCAGCAAGCTTTGCGCGTGCAACGCAAAGGAGTCCGCCGAGCTCTCAGGCCATAACCCACCAGCAAGACGGCGTTGCTCCAGCGTCCAGATTTTCAATAGAGACCACCGCTCCAAGCCAACCTGGCTGCAATACGCGTGACGAGGTGTGGATGTTACCTGCAGCAAAAGGCATGGTACGTCGGTTTTCAGAAGTAAAAAAACCAACCATCTCCATCCAACTGGCTGGATCGCTGTGATTTATCGCATGCCAGGAAGGCAGCTTTGCAGCCGCAATGCAGGCATCAGGCGGGAACATATGAACATCATCCAATACCCAATACGAGGACATCGGCGACAAACCTACCTCTTAGGTTAGCATCCAATGGCGCTTATTGGTTTCCCAGACATCACTAACTTGCCATCGGTAGCCGCCTTGGAGGCCACAAAAAGACGGGCAAGGCTAGCGGCGGATGGCCGTTTCGCGGGCTCGCGGTGCACGCAGTCCATAACTGGGTTCCAGATTGCACGGCTGACATAGGTATTGCTCGACCGCTTCCCCAGGATGTCATGCACAGTCGCGCTGGTGGCATCATCATTAACTCTCTTAAGGGCGTCACGTGAATCTCGAATCAAGATGCGCACGAGGATCGGGGCAATCGCCCACATGTCGGTTGCAGGTGTCGGTCCTCCATTACTGTACTCCGGCGCATACACGGATCCAGGCTTGTGATGTGCATCGTCAGGCGTTCCGGAGGTCCATCGGTGCCTTCGGTAGTGGTCTTCAGGCAGCCCTTCCCTATGCTGCCGCCTTGATAGCCCGAAGTCGATGATGACCAAGCTGTCGGGCCTCGTCGGGGAAAGCACCATGTTTGTTGCCCGGACGTCCCCGTGGGAGATACCGGCTTTATGCAGCGCAGCAAAGCCTGTCAAGATTCTGGCGCACAGGTCTCTCTTGAAGGTCATGGTAACAGCCACGGGCGGTTGTGCCAGGAAGGCGTCCAGGGAGATGCCGTGGTCCATGGAAAGTAAGAACGGTGCACATGCGGGACGTTCTCGTTCGCCAAGCTGCCGCAAACCGAAGTGGAGTATGGGCGACACGTACTGCGGAGCTGAATTCGCGGCGAGGGTCGTCATGTATAGTTCCCGAGCAAACTCGGAAAAGCGGGTTGACGCGCTTGGCCAGTGCTTTAGACTGAACTCTTTGTACACCAAAGGAACTGTGCCGTTGAGGGTGCAACCGACTCTGGTTGACGCGAAACCGCCGTCGCACTTTTTCGCCGGACCTAAAGGATTTGAGAACGTGACCATATTGTAGGAGACTTCACCCAAGTTGCAGTTCTGCGCCAGAGTGCGCGCGACATCCGGGCCGTAACGCCAGGCGGTTGTGCGTGGGTCTCGTGAGCTGGGACGACGGTTCACGGACGTGAGTTGGGAGTAGTACTCCGAGCAACCACCCACGAATATGGGAAGCGGTGCTTGTGGAAGGGGTTTCTTCTCCTCGACAGAAGCTTCAAGTGCACTATTTGCCCTTTCCAACTTCACTAGTTTTTTCTTAAGACGCTTGGACTTGTTGTTACGGCTGCGGGTTTTGCGTTTCTTGGTCTTGCAAAAGGTGCAGCAACCGCCCTCCTCTATCAGACCTAGTATTACATTTAATGATGTTACACACATACGACACGCCACAACGCACATGCGCCCACGGTCCGCCGTACCGGCCCGAAACAACCACATAACTCCTACCGGCCACACCCCCTGAATATGGTCGCGTGTCAGAGGAGCTGTCCTCACACCACACCAAATATATCCCGTGTGCCCTACCCACATGCGCCCACGGTCCACCGCACCAACTCGACACAACCACATACATCCTACCGCTCACACCCCCTTGTTATGGTCGCGTGTCAGAGGAGCTGTCCTCACACCGCACCAAATATATTCCGTGTCCCCAACCCACATGCGCCCACGGTCCACCGCACCGACCCAAAACACACACACATACATGCTACCGGCCACACCCCCTTAATATGGTCGCGTGTCAGAGGATTTGTCCTCACACCGCACCATAGATATTCGGTGTGCCCAACCCACATGCGCCCACGGTCCACCGCACCGACCCGAAACAAACACACACTTCTACATCCTACCGGCCACACCCCCTTGTTATGGTCGCGTGTCAGAGGATTTGTCCTCACACCGCACCATAGATATTCGGTGTGCCCAACCACATGCGCCCACGGTCCACCGCACCGACCCAAAACAAACACACACATCTACATCCTACCGGCCACACCCCCTTGTTATGGTCGCGTGTCAGAGGATTTGTCCTCACACCGCACCATAGATATTCGGTGTGCCCAACCCACATGCGCCCACGGTCCACCGCACCGACCCGAAACAAACACATACATCCTACCGGCCACACCCCCTTGTTATGGTCGCGTGTCAGAGGATTTGTCCTCACACCGCACCATAGATATTCGGTGTGCCCAACCCACATGCGCCCACGGTCCACCGCACCGACCCGAAACAAACACATACATCCTACCGGCCACACCCCCTTGTTATGGTCGCGTGTCAGAGGATTTGTCCTCACACCGCACCATAGATATTCGGTGTGCCCAACCCACATGCGCCCACGGTCCACCGCACCGACCCGAAACAAACACATACATCCTACCGGCCACACCCCCTTAATATGGTCGCGTGCCAGAGGAGCTGTCCTCACACCGCACCATAGATATTCGGTGTGCCCAACCCAAATGCGCCCACGGTCCACCGCACCGACCCAAAACAAACACACCCATCAACATCCTACCGGCCACACCCCCTTGTTATGGTCGCGTGTCGGAGGATTTGTCCTCACACCGCACCATAGATATTCGGTGTGCCCAACCCACATGCGCCCACGGTCCACCGCACCGACCCGAAACAAACGCATACATCCTACCGGCCACACCCCCTTAATATGGTCGCGTGTCAGAGGAGCTGTCCTCACACCGCACCATATATATACGATTTGCCCAACCCACATGCGCCCACGGTCTGCCGCACCCACCCAAAACAAACACATACACCCTACCGGCCACACCCCCTTAATATGGTCGCGTGTCAGAGGAGTTGTCCTCACACCGCACCATACGTATTCAATGTGCCCTACCCATTTACGCCCACGGTCTGCCGCACCAACCCGAAACATCCTCGAAAATTCCAGCTACCACACCCCGTTTCAACCGAGCCACGGGTCCGGGGGCGCGCCTCGAGCCTTGCAAAACAAGGACACGCGCACGCCTCTCCTAACCCACCGGCTGGGATCCTCACCTACCCCGACCGAAAATGCAATGTAGCCACGGGTACAGGGGGCGCGCAGCGAGCCTTGAATCAGGCCACGCGCACGCCGCTCCCGACCCACCGGCACATCATCGGGGAAAAGAAAAACAACCATTTGTCATGTAACCTTACCGGCCGGTCGAAGCAGTACCCTCCCGAGCTGACCACCATGCAGACACCAACACAAGTGGAACACGCTTGTTGTACGCACGTCTCTTTTTAAGCAACCTCTGACGGCGGAACGTGTGACATAAATTAGGTTCAAGATATGCAAACGGTTTCAGGAAACGCAGAAAACTCACCGGCGGTTCTGCAGGCTCTTCAGGCGCGCCGCCTTCTTCACCCGCGGGCTCCTCGTTGACGTCCTCATTGAGGTCCAACGCGGCTGCTGCACCGGCTTGGCCAGCTTGGCCCACAACCTGCACACCCGATAACCCGACTGTGTGGGGGGAAAAAACAAACGCAAAACGTCGGTCTAAGACCATGCTGTTTCACAAAATTTAAACTGAAACTCGCACCGGTGGATCTCCCCCGTTCCCGCCGTTGGAGCGTCCCGCCGCAGCAAGGAGTCTTGCTGCGCGATTGCTACCAGACGTACGTGCGGGAGGAGAAGACGCCATGTTTATTATATATTCAAACTTCAAAATTTCTACTAGGGCGGAAAGGGAAGGTGGTCAAAAAACCTTCTCTTTCGAAAGAACGAATAAGCCCCGCCCGCCGCAGTTTAAACCCTCGCCCGATTTGAAATCGAGTGTTCCAAGTATTTATTATTTTACAGTATATATGTCACATGCGTGGGTATGATGACGATCGCGATTTTGATTGGACTACACCGCTGACAGGCTTTCCCCATTCACGACATTCCCTGACATATTTATAGTGCACGCGAGCCTTCGCGAATCAGGTTGCCACAAACTTTTATACCTCGACTGATTCAGTGTGTATAATTACTCATCGTCGACTGCCAGACAAATCTTTGGCCTTTTACAAACCCAGCCTCTTCGAGTCATATCTCCTAGCATCGCGCCAGTCATTCTGGGGCTCTCGCGTGAACCCTGGGGCATCCTGAAGCGGGCTTGGTGACATTCCTATGTCATCGGGTGTATAATTCTACCGATTTATACCGACTTAAGCAAACTTAAGCAAACTTAAGCAAACTTAAGAAAACTTAAGCAAACTTAAGCAAAAACCTTGTTCTAGTGTTTGAAGCACTGGCATGCTGAATGCCCCAACGGCGGTCCTCAGTCTGCCCACTATTGTGGTGCAGTCGAGGACTATGAGACTGACTGCTTGGCTGTTCGTTTCCAGCGGTTCTATGACGCTGGGGATGAGCATGCCTTCGAGTCACTCTGCACGATGGAGGGTCGCCCAGAGGTGTGCGAGCTGTCGGCACATTCTTTTGTGACGGCTGAGCCCACATCTCTACGGCACTTTCAGGATGCGGCGGCTTCCGCTCAGGATGCGGCGACTGACGATGACGGCGTGGCTCAGTTTGGTCTGGCCACGTTCCACTCGGGAACGCGGGGCTCGATTCCGCCAACGCCTGCGGTTCGGGATCCCTCTGCACTCGTGGCTGGTGGTGTGCCTGCGGCTCGTGACCCGCCAGTGGTTATCCCTGGCTCTCTCGGCCTGCCTGGCTCTGTCCCATCACTCCAGCTTGGCGACTCTGCACCGGCTCCGCTGTTTGCTGGCATGAGGATCGAGACTTCTGACGTTGACTCTGAAGGCTCTGACAATGACCACGGCTCTGACGATGACTCCGACGGCGGGCAGCGGGTGGCTTTTGGCTCCTTCGGCACTCTTGGGCATGGCTCTGACTCTGACCTTGATGACGGGGGAGCATCGCCGGACAGTCTGACTCCGGTGTGCCGTCCGCGGGCTCCGCCAGGCTTTCTCCGGTGTGCGTTAATGTCTTCAGTGCTTTGTTGCTCTCTACTGGCCAGTGCTACGGCATCTCTGGTTGCCGTGGGCGGTGGTGACAGGGGCCTGGTTGAGCCCGGAGCCACCGCCCGTCGGTCCACTGGAGATCTCTTTGCTTCGGATTCGCCGCTTGGCTCTCTGGGCATCCGTGATTGGCCGCCGGATGATCGGGTTCTATTGTCTCTTTCTTCAATGCTCAAACCGCCGTGGAAATCCGCTTGTTTAAGTTCTTCGGTGTTTTCGGAATCTTTGCAGTCTTCGGTTGACTTGCTTTCTGCTGTGGAACCACCTTGCCCACTTGGGCCTGGTGGTGCTCGATTTCAAAAGGACAGCTTACAACTCACTTCGGGGATCTTCTGTGTTCACATCCCGACCGCTGAACTCAGCTCTGCTGACCAGCTCCCCGCAGCCACGGCTGCGGAAAGCCTCCGTGGGGCTTCCCCGCCCACGCGGGCTTATGGGGGATGCCGTTCCTTCTTTCCTTCATTCTCTTGATTTCAGTCATGGGAGTGGGAGCTGCCACCTTCACGGTGGCCAACGAAACCGACCTTCTGCAGGTGTCGGTTGGTGTTCGAGTTTACCCAAACCCAATACATGCCAAACTGAAAAGTAATTCCCGTGCGTTATAGCGCGCGAAACTATGCACAAATATTTACAAGACATATATATTTCAGTTCTCAGAAGCTCAAGGCCTGAGATAACTTGTTGGCAAAACCATCAATTTATTTCTTTGGCAGATCTATTGGGCTTGGGTTCGAATGTTTCCAAACCCAATACATGCTAAAACAGCAAACGGCTTCCCGTGCGTTCTAGCGCACGTAACTGCGTAGAAATATTGCCAAGATATGTATCTTTGATATATTCGAAGCACAAGGTCTAAGAAAGTCTGTGCGCAAAATGGTTTAACTATTTCTTTGACACAGATTTTAGCGTGCTATTCAAACTCATAAATCTGGGTCAAAGAAATAATATGTCAACTTCGCGCACAAGCTATCGCAAACCTTGCACTTCAGAAATGTGAATTGTATACATCTGATCAATATATTTTGCAAAGTTACGTGCGCTTGAACTCACGGGAAGCCCTTCGCTGTTTGGCATGTTTGGGTTTGGGTTTCAAACCCAAAAGGCATCATGCCAGCACGCGGCCATCTTTAATATACTCAACGGCTTGCCATATGCTCTTGAGGGTGCACTGATATTGCTATGAACAATATCACTGCCAAGTTTCGTGAGAAGAATCTCACGAAAACCCCTATTCCGGCTGCAAAGCCGCAAGTGGTTGAAACCATCTCACACCGCACCAACTTAGCTTGCAGTCGCGACTGAATGCTAAGCTGATGCGGTTGCGGATGGGGCCAATCGATAGCTCAAACGAAAGGTATTCACCTAATGAATACAAACGCTTTAGAATCGAATGGTGGAAAAAATTATGCTTCATGCTACATGCAAATAAATTGTTTACAAGAAGGGGGTGTGCCAGACGCAAAATATTGCACACGCTGAACCTCCGCGGTGGACACGAGCGGTGGACACCTACAGTAGTGATAGTTCATAATTGATAGTACAAACGATAGATGGCATGTCGATGTGACATATAATATATTCCCCAGAAATGGACAGAATTTCTATTCCCCATTTAGCACCAATCTATTCCCCAATCATTATCCTACCCCCAGCCAGTCTGCTACGGGTGACGTGGGATTGAAGATGAGCTCCAGTGTGGAGAACAGCAGCTTGTTGGCCTCACCACGGACGGAAGTGGTGACGTCCTCGAGGTCGAAAAGTGAAGCGAACAAAGCGTCCTTGGCTATGAATGCCTCCTTGATCGTAGGAACCAACTTGACCAATAGTAGCATTTACGTGTTGTTCTCATTTCCGCCGAACCGCTCGTGCTTCTCTCGAAAGCATTTACGGATCACGTGCTTGGCGACGCTCTCGTCAAAACGGTCGCGTGCCAAAGTTTTCACAATAGCCACGAAAACCGCGGTAGCGGAATTAGCTACTGGTACGCCTGTCGTCACCGAAGTGTTGGGCGTCACAACGTGTCTCGTCGCTGCATCGTAAAAACATGTCGCTAGTGAGTGCCTGCGTGGCGCCATACGCTCGTTGAAGATCTATTGGACACCATGTTAAAGAGACTATAGGGGTGGAGTGGGGGGATAATTGTACGGACAATTGAACGGCGGGGGCGCCCACCGGTCAGGTACGGGTTGTCGAGGAGTGTCGCAAAGCTGATGGTGACATTGCTTGAACGGATTCATGTGGGATTTTAATGGCTCGCGCAGGAACAGCGGTGTGACGACGCAACGATCTCAACCAACCCAATGATAGTGCAACGCGTATAAATGCACGCTAGATACCGTAGCTCCCCATAAATCCAATCATCCGAAAATCCACAGCCAGGCCATACCGCTCGCGCGCTCAACTCCTAGCGGAACCCATCACTCCATCCCAAGCGTCGACGTTTAGCCAATCATGGCTAATTCGCAGTGGCTAAATAAAACGTGCGTCGGTCCAAACCTGCCAGGAATATCCGTCAGACCGGACAAACTAAATATACTTGCGCAAGGCTGTTTCTCAGAATGTGTGTACTTGATCACAGACTTGCCCGTTATATCGGACTTACGGGTTTAGGGTTCAGGACCGGTCATCGGTCATACATCCTGCTATAGGAAGTCATACGGCCAGTGAAACAGGCAGTGTGATACTTCAGGCACAGCTCCAGGGGTACGATTGATGTAACCAAATGTATGGTCAGGTTGCTTAGCCTTGCATACCCCGTCGCTCCGGGACACGCGTCGTGATTGTCACAGTCCGGTTTAACTATCAAATGCCTCCGTTGCTTGGTACAAATCACACAATGCATGGTGGTAAGCCCGAGGGAATACTATAATTTACGGCCAGGCTGCTTAGAACATGAATCAAGTGCACCAAGGGTTCGGCACACTAAGACTCGTGGTTCGCACCGATTCCATTGGATATTGAACATTCATGAAAAATGCCACCTATGTTAATGTCGAAAGTACATGGCAAGGTTCGTCAACTCTATCTTGCTTGTGGTGCTGAATGTAACTTTCGCTCTAAGGCGATTGCAGTCTTATACGGTGGTGCTATGGGCGCTTGCACAGGTTCAAGTGGCACGTATGGTTTTGCTCCCTCCTGGGAAGCTTCCAAAGGATACGATTGATCGGCGTCGTAGCCACTGAGATCGCCACATGCCAGGAATGGGACCAAAATCTCCTCGATGCCTCCTACACTCTGTTCAGGAGAAGCTCCTGCACAAGCAATATTCCATAAGTAAAAAAGGATTCCCGTCTTTAAAAACCTTGCCGTCAAAGATCACAAAAACCTTTTGATGTATGCCATCGAAAACTTGTGTGCAGCCCTCCCATGCAATCTCTAGTAAGCCCGAAGCCCTCCCGAGCACTCTCAAATTTGCCCGAAGCAGTGACGTGCAGTCTTTCCCTGAAGTGCAAGTTTGCAAGCAAATTCACGGCTACGGACGTGGCTTCTCAGGTCAGCAACACGGCTTGATCCCACCAGAGCTAGCATCCGCGTGGCGTTGGTCCAACACTTGGTTGAGTGCTCCTGGATGCATTCCCTCCACTGGCGTGTAGTGCTGGCACACAATGAAGGCCTCTGCACTCAGACACCCACAAATTGCTCAGGGTCTTTTAACCGTTCCCCAAGAAGAGATCTCATCAAGGAATGCGTTGCACCCAAACGTATTACTTGGACATTGATTCGCTGCACGTGGAATTGTTATCAGTGATCGCACATATCTTCTCCAGCGAAAGCCAGTGACCACAATAGGCACCAATCAAACAAAATCATAGGGTCAACGTTAAGACCCCCCTCAATCAGCGAGTGGACGTTGTGGGCACACCAATGCTTGAGTTGCGGCTGCTCTTGGGCTTTACGCAGTGCACCTCCGGGAAGAATATCTTGCACTGTTCAGCCTCACCGCGCGAGAGGAAGGTCTCAACAACGCATTGATTATCAGCTTGCAGATGAGAGGAGGAGGCCATGCGCAGGTCGCATGCTCAGCACACAAGGCCCGCACAGCACACGCCACACCGAAAAGCGGTAAAAGGAGTCGTCGGATGAAGGCAGTTTCACATGCGCATGCTTCTAGTGAGTGGAAAGACCCCAGACAGGATTAGGAAGCTTTTGGAATATACCTGGGCGTAGAGCAGTCCGATGTCCTTTCCCCGGAAAATCTTTGCCTGCAAGAACTTCCAAGAGTCATGAAAACGTTGCGCTGCTTCCAATTACTGGCTGAAAATGTCAAATTGCTTGCGAAGATGAATGGACACCAACTAAAATGCAGGGTTCGAGGCATGCGTATCAAAATCTTAATACAACAATACATCATGCGCATAGAACAAGAGTGATCTCGTTGGCATGAAAATCCCCATGCAGCGCATATCGCAACCACGCCTGCGACACGTGCGGCGCATATCGCAACCCCGCTTGCGACACGTGCAGCACATATCGCGACCCGCCTGCGACACATGCAGCGCATATCGCAGCCCCGCCAACGACACGTGCGGCGCATATTGTCGCCCCGCTTGCGACACATGCAGCACATATCGCCACCCCGCCTGGGACACATGCATGGCATATCGCAGCCCTGCTTGCGACATATGCAGCGCATATCGCAGCCCCGCCTGCAACATATGCAGGGCATATCGCCGCCCCGCCTGCGACATGTGCAGGACACATCGAAGCCCCGCCTGCGAGACATACGGGACATATCGCAGATCCGCCTACGACACCTGCAGCGCATATTGCCGCTACGTCTGTGATGCATGCAGGGCATATCGCAGCCCCGCCCGCGATACATGCAGCGCATGTTGCATCCCCGCCTGCGACACATGCAGGGCATACCGCCGCCCCGCCTGCGACGCGTGCGGCGCATATCTCGGCCTGCGACAC
Organism: Cymbomonas tetramitiformis; assembly: GCA_001247695.2. Taxonomy (NCBI): domain Eukaryota; kingdom Viridiplantae; phylum Chlorophyta; class Pyramimonadophyceae; order Pyramimonadales; family Pyramimonadaceae; genus Cymbomonas; species Cymbomonas tetramitiformis. Next base: position 64,878 of record LGRX02029324.1, on the reverse strand, counting down.
ATGCAGGGCATAGTGCATCCCTGCCTGCGACACACCCGGCGCATACTGCAGTGCAGCCATGACTGCGACACATGCAGCGCATATTGCAGCGCAGCCAGCGACACGTGCAGGGCATATCACATCCCTGCCTGCGACACTACACAGCATATCCCTCCCCGCGACACGTGCGGCGCATATCGCATCCCTGCCTGCAGCACATGCAGGGCATACTTTATCGCAGCCCCGCTTGCGACACATGCAGCGCATATCGCAGCCCTGCTTGCGACACATGCAGCGCATATCGCAGCCCTCCCCGCGACATATGCAGGGCATATCGCCGCCCGGCTTGCGACACCTGCGGCGCATATTGCATCCCTGCCTGCTACACACCTGGCGCATATTGCAGCCCTGCCTGCAACAAATGCAGCGCAAATTGCAGCCCCACCTGCGACACATGCAGCGCATATTGCAGCGCGGCCAGCAACAAACGCGGCGCATGCGACACATGCAGCGCATATCGCAGCCCCGCCCGCGACACATGCGAGGCATATGGGTATATGACATCTTTATATGCCAATGAAAATATGTGCAAAAGTCGTGAATGAGAACCGTAGAGAAAACCTACCACAAAAGACCCGCCAGGACGCAACACGTGTGTGACAACCGTCAGGCCCTGCAACAACGTGGGCAAAGACACGGTCAGTATGTCTGCGGTGCCCAACACGCAAGCGCAATAACCCACCGGTTTCACTGCCAAACCTATGATCATCGTCTTACCAAAGTGGTTTTTACGGTTACCGTGGAAAAACAAGCTTGAAAAAAACAATGCTTGAACTATAAAGGACCAGTAAAACAGAAACACCTCAAGCACTGCTTCGCCCCTGAGCGCGCGTGACCAGGGGCACGCAACCCCCCCCTCAGCGCACCGCGTCGCCCCCTGAGCGCGCGTGACCAGGGGCACGCAACCCCCCCCCTCAGCGCACCGCGTCGCCCCCTGAGCGCGCGTGACCAGGGGCACGCAACCCCCCCCCTCAGCGCACCGCGTCGCCCCCTGAGCGCGCGTGATCGGTGGCGTGGTACACTCCTCGCGAGTACTGCTTGGCCCCTGAGCGCGCAGAGCACTGCCGGTGCAAGATGGAGCAAAATACGCACTGCTAAGATAAGCTGGGACTGCACGAACTCATCCATGTCGTGTAAGCCGGTTACTGCAGACAACCCTCAACCAGTTTCAAACAGATATTAAGCCTCGAGGCGTGTTCAGAGGAGTGTCACCTCCACCCTCCAGCTGGCCGAAGGTTCTTATTAACAAGGGCTTAAGATGCATGGAAGTGTACAGCCAGTGCACTGTCCAATAATCAGCATTCAATATGCTGCTCCACAAAGTGCGGTGGTAGAAACGGCACAAAGCGGGGGTACGTGGTGGATATGAGGATGCCTGAAAGGATTTCTCAGCTTTCGAACCACCTCAGCTAAGAAGTCAAAAGTTAAACCAGAATCGTCAAGCTTGTTATCGAGAACTTGAGATGATGAAAGGTGTCAGCTACCCATAGCGAAAAAGACTACGAAAAGATTACACATTTTCTAGCTAGACGTGGGCAACTGGCAACAATAATATGCTTCACACAAACAACAAACAAGGTGGTGGTGGGGAGGTGCGAGGTCTTGCCATCGGGGGCGCCGTCAGAAATGACCAGATCCGCCAGATGCCCATTAAAGTGCGAGATCACCTGCAAGACAAGCTCCCGCCCAACGTTGAATTTATTGGCGGCAGTGTGTGGGATGTGCTCATTGGCACACTTCTTCTGGCAAGCACAGGTGGACACTACGCGCACAAAAGGCACGAGAACAAGTCGCAAACCCTATTCGATCATTTAAAGTAAACGAATTATCAGACTACTTGCTTGCCGAATCGGCTGTGATAGGAAGGCAGCAGAGGGGAATGGAGCGAGCTACTGGCCAAGTCAAATGAAAAACGAGGATATTTGGAGCTGGCGCAACGCGGTGTACCGTCTTCCAAGCGACGAAAACGGCACAGTCAGAAAGGCTTTTCATCCGAGCCTAGTTTTGAGGCCAGTTTCGCACCTCCTCTACCGTGCTGGTGCTTGTGATGTCCCCCTGCAGCGGGCGCACAGGAGGACCCTTAGAAACTTAGTATGGGAGATATGGTGAAAAGCGGTGACCAAAGCAGGAAAGGACGAAGCAGGGTTTCGGTGCTGGTACCCTCTCGCGAACTGGAGTTACCTGAATTTCGATGATGCCCTCGAGGGGAGCCATCGGTTGTAGATCCACCGCCACCAGCTTCGGAAGCTCATCCCTGCCACAAAAACGTCTTCTAAACGGAAGAGGATCTATATTTTCTCGGGAGGAACCGGGCCGTTAAAGCAGGGGATGGACACCCCGTGTCTAAGTCGGCTGATTCGTATAAGTCGCCATCATATGAAGGCGAACAAGACTGAAACCACCCAGGATAAAGACAGCACAAAAACTGGTCAAGCAGGGAAAAGTCAGGGCATAGGCATAGATGCTGGTGATACGAATACTAACCCAGTTTTCCCGGCGGCCACTGCTGGGAGATATAAATGGCGGCTCAAAACCTGAAAGAAATGTCGCCACTTCAGGTCACCGGCTTTGAACGATTTCAAAACAAGTGTTGCCGTGATGGCTGCCATATACGCGCAACTTGCCCGCAGACGTGCGTGCGGAGACTTGTGTCTGCGTGGAGGTTCAGACTGCAACGTGAAGGCAAGAACTGGAGATGAAGTGACAGTTCAGAAACTGTAGCTCACCTGACTCCAACTCCCTGGCGCTGCACACAAGTCAACAACACGGTGGCACCCTGAACCCCGTGCAGAATCTCAGAATATAGTAGTGTTTTTAAGTGCGTGAATATGGTCGAGGTAAGAACAAGGAGACGCACGTTGTACTTTGAGATGTGCACATGCAGTCGAGGCAAAGAGAAGGAGATACAAGAATTGCTTTGATACGCGGAAATACAGTGAAGCCAATAACAAGGAAAGGGACGTCGTTTAGTGTGGGGTGTGTGAACTCAGTCGAAGCAGTTATCAGGAGTAGCCAACAAGTCAACAAATAAGCAGAAAGTGAATCTACATGAACGGCTTTGCCTCGTTGAAAGACACTGATAACTGCTCCGCAGCAGGCCAATAAGATACAGAATGCGGTTCTCGCAGGGAGCAACAAGAGCAGAAAAACCGTCAAGTGCTTGATGTGGCAAGTCACAAGCTGCAGTGAAGTATACGCGCAGAGAGAGAGGGAGGGAGCGAGAGAGCGGCGTTATGTGGTCAGCGCGCAACAAACTTGTCATATCATATCGAATCCTCACGTAGGGAGGCGCATTTAGCGGAAAAATATTGCAAAACAAAGCTCGAGCTTGTCTACCTTGAAGAATATTAAACTCTTCGTCAATTTGCAACAATTTGAATGCACTCCGGGCGCGCCAACCTTCTTCCTTCGCTTTCCGGTAATATATATCCTGAAGCCCAAAGATCCCCGTGAGTTGTTCACGAGTTCACTGCATGACAAACAGTCTCAACCTTAGTGTGGAATAAACAATGCTAAGTTGCTATGAACCCAGCAAACCGACAATAAGGGGAGCCAAATACCCTCTTATCTTTCGATGCCTTTCCCATACTGTGACGAAAATATGCTGCGTGGGTGTTTGTGTTTTACACCTAACGATGATCTCTAGATCAAGAGGATGAATTCCGAAGTGATGAGAACTGAGAACTTGAGAAAGAATTCAGAACTGAGTTGCCTTCAGAATAGATGAGAACTCCCGTTTTTCTCCAGTTTTCTGAACCGAAACCCCGCCCGCCAGATACCTATCGAAATCGTAGACAGCTGCACGGCGCGGCGTGGCGCACGACTCTCGAAATGAGTGCCCTGTCGTTATTGGTAGTAAATAGAAATGCAAGATGTGAGCAGATCATGAAATTAAAATTCAACAGTCGGGTACAGTAGGCCTACCGTGCCTACCGTCTAGCTCTATGTCTCCATCTCTCCAACTCTCCTCCATCCGCATTCCTTTGGGTGCGGGTGTGACACCAGTTGTGGAGCAATAGAAACGGGATTCCTGTGGGGTTTATTTGCACAGATAGCAACCGAGAAGCAGAATACTGAAAGAACTGGCTCTTCCAGCTCTACATTAGCGACACTTGTTACATGTGCCATTTCCCCCCAAGTGGAAAGGTATTCTCCCACGCGCACACAAACGAAGAACGCGTTCGTATACTCTCGAGGTAACTTCGGACCTGAACAGGTCAAGCACAAAGCACGGATATGATTTATCCGAAATCCAACCTGGAAGCCGCAGCTATTTTCGCGTTTGGGTGCGCAGTCATTGCCATTACCACCATAGACGTTAATAGATCTCTACAAAACAATAGTGTGCAAGTGTCAGAAAATGACCTGCGAAGGTTACAAGAATACAAGGCAGGGATGGATGACGAACATGCCAAAAGTTTACTACGAGGGTTTGGAGGGTCGGAGGGAAAGTAGTTTAGATGTGAGCCGCCTTACCAGGCACGATTCGCTTTCGTGTTGGGCGAAATCATACCGGAACCATTTACTTCGTCACTCCAATAGGCTTTTTTTTTTACCAACTTCCTGACCAAATCGCTCCTCACTATATGCCGTGAGTGTTCAACAACTTTGAGGGTTATTTTTGTTCCCATATCCACTGTATTCGCCTTCAAGCTGTTGACAGATATCTTCAGCAAGGCTTTCATACATTACACGTGAATATGTCCACGGCCAGGACAGGACGTCAGTCAGAGGTTTCCCTGTGGGGAAAGCACAAGGTACAGCCGTAGGATACTATGATGCTGAGAAAAAAGTCGGGGCATGACGCAAGAAAACTCCACTCAGCTCTTGACAAGTAAATGTGCCTTGGCTTGGATACGAATTCTTGCAATCATCGTGGCGAGCCCGACCATAATCATAGTGCCGTAATAAACTCGTCCATGCACAGATTCAGCTACTTTTATGACCGTTTGCACATTCGCCTTGCTGTTGTATTTTTCTACCTTGAAGACCGCTTACTTCAAACAAGCGTTCTCCAAGGTTCAATTTAATGACGCCTTCCTCGCTGCAACTTGTGTGTTAGCGAAGAGCACTACGAGATCATACTACTCAAGAGTACACAAAACGCTGCCATGTGGATTCACCACGGCAATCTCTGACTATGACTTTTGTAGGACGGTATGAGTGAGGCAGCAGCCTCGGACAGCCGACATAAGCTGACATAAGGTGTTAACGTACATGTAATTGAAACAGCATGGCAATATGGGTATTCTATGTTGTTGCTCCGCACTCCCTGCTATTAGATTTCACCACGTAAGTGATTTTTCATCCATCGTTGCACCCGAGTAAAGCTTGACAAGTATTGCCTTGCACTTTACAAGGGCTTCTGCGCTGCGAAGAACGAAGCCGGCACATTACATTTGCGTGTGCCTGTGCGCACCACCATACATGTCAACTCGGGTATACGAGGCTGGGAAGTGTGTTTTGGATGTTGGAATGTCGCTTGCTTAAGGGCGTAATCATACAAGCTTGCCCCCTCGGGTGTGAGATTTATGATACAGTGATGGTTGCACTCCACCTAGTCCAGGACCCAAGGGAGCCATGACGGTGTCAGGGTTATGACCGATGACATATGTGTCATACATGTCATACCTGTCATACATGTCATACCATGTCATGTCATACATTGTGTGGTATTCGCAAACACTACCGGTTACAACATATGCAAGGTCTCTTTAGTTGTTTCTTCGTGTTTTCATCTCATAGCTGCATAGGATGGTTCATTTTGGAACTCAGATATCGCAAAGTTTAACGGGAAACCCACTAGCCATATTTGCGGGTTTTTAAGGGCGAGATCCCGAGGACCGGATACCCGTTTTACGTCGTTTCGACCCTTACGCCCCCCCCGATCTGTGTCACAACGAGACGAAAGGGTTTGGAAATATGTATCAGCCAAAATTTATTTGACGCAGTTTGATAAACTATAACGTTTTTTATTACATGTACAAGTTATTTAACCTAATTGGAGCGGTCACAAAAACACTTTTGTGAACGCCATCACAGAATTAGGTTAAAGTTTTGGGGTTAGCTGTCACGTGCCCCAAACGTTCGCGTTCTCATGACACCGGCTGGTTCATGAATCTAATCGAGATTGAAGAATCGAAATCACGAATGAAAGACATCGACTTGCACTGTGACAGTACACGACAGTGACACTTCGGCTTGAGTACTGGTGTCACTATACGTATACAATTAACAATACTTTATGAACTTACGGTCACCGGAGTGACACTGTGTCACTGTTACTGAGATAGTACGACAAGTACTACACAAAAATTGAGTATACTGTAGTACGATATCAGGTGCTCAATATATTTTTAAAATTATTCAATATTTTATCATTTGGGTATTTATTATATTCAACTGTTTATATCGGTATATATTCTTTCAAATTTATAGCGGTTATAATTGAAACTGTTTTTTAAAATATTTGGACCGACAGAAACCCGGCAGTAAAATATAAACAAATAAAAGGGCATCAACGTTCAATATTTATATCGCCTCATATCCCTAGACATAAATATATCGGTACAATTATATGAATATAATTATATATGTGTCGGTACCTTTTGCGCGCCTACTGGGTCTGTATAAAATCGTGAATGAGAATTTATATATATATTATATATTATATATTTTTTAATTATTTTTTCTTTCTTTATTTTTTCCCACAACGAGTCCAATAAATCGTAATACACTATGGAACTAAACGAGACTTGTGGAAATAGCAACCATATGAACCCGACTCTTGTTGGACCTTGCAACTCGCGTGGCACGCATAACAAACTACCACACCTCATGCATGCGGGGATGGTGAATATCAATTCGCTAATGGGACATTACAAGACTTTGTCGGATCCGGATAGGAGGCGTAAACGCGGGTGGTTAGACAAGCACGACCTTGCAATCCTCGTGGACACAAAATTGAGCAACGAAACATTGAAAAAGCGAAGACAAAAGCGTTTCTTTCCGGACCATAACGAAATCCATCACGTACACCCGGAAGGGAAATGGGGAATTTCAATTTTCATGCACGAGACCAACACATGCGTGCGGGAAACCTCTGCGCATTGGAAAGATATACATCCAATATTAGTGGGCAGGATAGCGGGAGTGAAACTAGATTTTAACCCTCCCAGTCAAGAGTTTCCTAGAACGGAGGGATGGTTTATTGGGGTTTACTGTCCCGACAGGTCGTTGGGATATACGGCGGAACAAATTAAATTTTCTATGCTCGACTGAAGGAATGCATACGCAAGCACGTGGACACACCTTACTATTATGTCATGGGCGATTTCAACGGGATGTTAAACCATGAGAGGGATTTTTACAACGAGGTTTTGCCACCTAGGTACTCTCTTTGTGACAGAATGTTGCAGAAATTAACTAATGAACTAAAATTACACGACATCGGGGAAATAATAGAGGGCCGGGACGCCTCCACGCATTGGACTTTCGTGACCAACAATGACGTAAACGATAGGAGGAACTTTACATATAAGCGGATCGATTACATTTTGGCGAGCAGCTTGCAAGGGGTAGAAGAAGCCTATATTGACTCTACTTATCTCGTGAACCCTCTAGAAGTGGCACCCGACTTGTATGACTCCTTTTCCGACCATGTACCTATATCAATGCGCTTGAATCTCTTCACGCTTGCGGGAGCCATGCGGCCTGACACCACCAACCTTCCTACTATGACTAAGACAAAATACCCTGAGGAGGGAGTGCTACATCAAAATCCGAAAGTCATTTCGCAATTCAGTACGTTCACCCGTCATTTGGACGAAGGCAGTAAATTATTAATGCAAAATCCGGGGCTTTTCAACGAAATAGCCACCAAGGAGGAATTGGATATATATACCACAAGACTTCAAGACATATTAGGGAATTCATTACCACATCCGTTCCAACATACGTTTCGACCGGGCATCATCAAAATCCCTAGGAGTAAAGAAATGTCGAAAGTACGGGCGCGTATCGCTCATCTTAAAGCAGTACGTCGAGCAGTTTGTGCCATACATAAATATAGTTATACCACAAATCAAGAGGCAAACACATCTGTGACCTTCAAGATAGTCACAGCTGCCCGCCATATTATACGGAACGCTAGATTTGTTGAAACTATAAGGGCACCGCTTTTTACACATAGAAGGTTCGATATGGGAGAAGAAGAGGTAGACGAATGGATGAAGGAAGTGGAGACGAAAAGGAAAGCTTTGTGGCATGAGTATAGAGAGCGTGAGAAAGAGTTTCGGGACACGAAATCTAAAGAATTCATAGAACGATATAAGAAGGAAGCTACAAAGTATAGCCACGAATTGAGAGTAATGTGTTATCCTAAGAACCATTCAGAATCGGCCATGGCGGTGATAGTAAACGGGGATGAACTCGTGGTCGACAGAGACGGGATTAAGAACGCGTACAAGGAGAGTTGGGCTAAATTGGCAAAAGCCTCGCATCAGGATAACTCGTCAGGGGGCGACAGCCCGAAGCTCGAGGATTTTGTCAGGGATGTTCCCGAATATGCGTCGTTAAAGCATGAGGTTGGGACACGATCAAGCCAAGTGTACGCAAACGTTGGAGAAGAGGAGCTGCATGATGTCATTAGGTCGACTCCAAAACGAGCAGGGAATCCATTAGATAACGTGGAAGTGGCCACATTGAAATTAATTTTTGAGCTCGCCGACCGCCCCGAGGTCCCAAAAGACGCCGACTTGGACCCAATTATGTGCCAATTATGCCAGGAGAATTGCGCACAACTCAAAACCCTGATCCTTGGGTTAACAAACGCAATTATTACCACCGGAGTTTTCCCGGATGCTTTTTTGAACGGGGTGATAGTTCCTCTATTTAAAAAGGGGGACAACGGAGACCTCAACAATTACAGAGGCATCACCCTATTGCCGATTTTATACAAATTGGTTACTAAGATTATCAACAATAGGATGATGAAGGTTATTTCAAATTCGAACGGTATGTCCGATATACAGGCGGCCGGACGTCCAAACTTTAGTTGTTTGACGCAAGTAAATGTACTTCAGAACGTGATCAAGCACGCGCACAGACACAACAAGCCTCTCTACATATTGTCCACGGACGTACGGAAGGCATTCGACACAGTAAATTTCGATGCTTTCTTGAACTCGTTATCGCATATCGGCTTTGACGAAAAGGTTAGACATATGATCCACAATCTTCAGCGGTCTGGTTTTAATTGTACTGTACGCTCGCCTATGGGATACACCGAGTTTTTCCCCGTCGAGCAAGGTTGCAAACAAGGGTGCGCTCTTTCGCCATTGCGTTTTAATATTGTATATGATATCTTCCTTAAGTTTATTGAGCACAATAACATGGGTTATAAGTGGGAAGTCAAACACGCCAAAATACCTGAAGGGATGAGGCGGCAAGGCGACACCGGAAATATTTTGAATATCCCAGGTTGCGCATTCGCGGACGATAATCTTATTATGAGCGATGACCCGAACGAATTTAAGAAAATGATTGGCCTTTTCTCAGTATTTTTGAAGGCTGTGGGATTGAACCTAGGGCCATCGAAGTGTCACTATACGACGTTCATCCCGAACGGCGAAATCCCACCGGATATCTGTGTACCCGACCACATGGGCAATGCATGCGCGATTCCACACAGGCCGAATACGATACCGTTCGAATATCTAGGATACCTTATGGTAATTGGCGATACCAACATGGGGGCCGCCGCAATTTGGAAACATCATAACATGAAGTTGGTGAGAAAATTTACAAAAGCTATAGAGAGAATGGAATTAAGTTCCTTCCGCCAGACGGAGGTGGTACGCATTGTGAACGCGGACATTCATAGCATTCTCGGATACTTTTTTGCAGGGAATTGGATGGCGATGAAGACGGCAGGGAAGAGAAATGAAGAAGGGGATGCCTCGTGTAATACGGTGAACGGGTTAAGCCAGGCGGTCTGGGAATTGGTTAGCAAAAAACTCAAATGCATGCTATGCACCCCTAGGGGGGCAGTTTTCAACAAATCCTCGGGACGGGGGTTTGGCGTCGATAACGTAATGGCGACATATTACACCTCGAAGATAGATAATTTGCTGCACGCGGTGCATTCTCCGAGTAAATACTGTTATATAACCACAATTGATACGATAAAGGAGCTGAGGGCCGAAACGGGTTGGAATCTACTAAATGGGGAGACGGGTAACCAAACGAATAAGATGCCGTCAGTTCAGAAATGCCAGACATATCCGGCGTATTTGAGAGAGGCTGGAATAGGGCTTGCTAAAAATAAACTGACTATCGAATATAACCCACACCACGCTGACAGACATGGATGTACGTTGCGAGATTTCTTAGGGATTTCGATCAAGGCGTTTTCTCGTGCCCAAGACCTCAGAGACTTTATAGGAAAATGCGGGCATTGGTCGATTGCGAGTATTTTCCCCCTCGGGAGCGCAAAAGGAGGCCCACTTGACAGATGCATGTCCCAAGAGGCACCGCCGACTTCTCAGATTTCTTTTAACTCTTTTAAGGACATGTTGGATATCGACTTAGGGAACTCGATTGCTGCGCGCCAACTTAACGTCGAATCACGCGCCCGGCTTATATGCATTGTGTGGGATTTGTGTCGAGAGTATAAAAACAAACCATGGAACTGCCCTATCACATTGTCCGCCACGGGCATCCTGCGTGATACAAACGATGGTGTATTTTTCTCGACAAGTTTGGATCTAGCGACCGATGGTAGTTTCAACCCTCTTACTAACAAGGCTGGATGTGCCGTCATCGGTGAAGGTGTGGCCTTGAGCTCCTCTATTCCGGGAGAACAATCGCCTGAGCGTGCCGAGGCGTATGGCATATTACACGCATTACTAATTCAGAAACTAGAATATGATTTGACGATCCACAGTGACTCTAAGCGATCCATAAAATATATAGATAAAGTGCGAGTGTCGGAAGACCCGCGCTTGTGGAAGACTTCGCCGAATTATTCGATGTATCTTCTCATCGTGCGCATTATTGATAAACGCCGGGTTTTGGGGGCCTACACGCATATCAAACATGTCAAGGGTCACACTAAGAATATCGATATGACAAGTAACTTGAATCGGGAGGCTGATGCCATCGCAAGAACGGCGAGAGATGCACCGTGCTTGTTTAGAGAGCCTTTTATATATCTGCCTCGTTTGTATCTAAGAAAAGAGAACCACGAGACTTCGCAAGATAGAGGTCCTATCATTAGGACACACGCTTCACACAGTTTTGTGTATTCGATGTTGGACGATGCGATGCTCCGGGAGGCGTTAGCCAAAACGAAAGATACAAGTCATCTGCGGTATCTGGTAAGAGATGACATGTGGGATGAGGCGTCGCGCAAAGGTTGGGCGGGGCTATGTAAACAAGATATTTTTATGGCAAAGTTATCGGTAGGCAGTCTCCCCACACCTAGGAATATTCAAGTGACAAACATGCGAAACTATCCTGATTTATATCCGAGATGTCATTGTCCTTTACATCCTAATGACGAGGCTATCGCAAATGAGCATCATATATTGAGTATGTGTCCAGCGATCGCATCCGTGCGTACCAAAGGATTAGAGGTGCTAACTGAGAAGTTAAACGCTTCACTCCCCCCGGGCGGCACGAGACTTGACACAACCTTGCTGGCGGCGGTGGTTCTCACCTAGGCACCGTGGGGATTCCTTGCATGGAAGGATTCCGTTATCGTTAAAGGAATGGTTGATTCACCACTACACATATAAAGTACCGGAATATCCTAGTTCACAAGATATCAGAGGGTCTCGAACTGTGTGTGGATAAAACTCCCTCTAATAATATAAACCCTAAGCTAGATATACCCCGAACGGTCTCGCAACGGTAACGGAGTCTAGCCTACCTGTGACACACGCTGTGTCACAGTACGAGCCTACAGATCAGTCAGCAGTCCAGTGTTGGCCTAGGGGTCTGTCATAGGGGCCTGCACCGGGACTCCCAGTCAGGGCTGCCTATACAGATTCCAGCATAAAGTTGCAGGACAAATAATATGTTCCCGATTGCAAACATGGGTTCGAGATTTCTATTTTGAACTTTGGTGTTCATACACGGATATAATGGTCAAACGCGAATGCACACTAGCACACCGGGTGCACAAGGTTTATGGCAAAAGTGTAAAGGAAATGGGCGTCGCGTTATGTTATTTTACGCGAGTTACAGTGACCGTAGCATTACCTTGTGGGGCATAGTTATGAACAAACTAATATACCTTGGTGCTAAAAATATGAAACCTTGTCTGCCCCGCGTCTATAACCAATTTGCTTACTATAATAGCACATTCTGTTATCATTATGTTGCATTTTTTGAACCGAAATTAGCCGAATGAATAGCGTTGTCGACTCGGGTCTTGACATATAAACCAACAACAGGCGCGTAGGACCCTCCCTCTCCCCGGTGACATCAAATCTCCACCCCCACCCTGAGCTGGTCCCACAGAGGGTCGCGACTACTCTGATTGGGCTCGAGTATCACAAAATTAGTTAACGCTGGACATCGGTCGGCGAAGGGGGGGGGTGTGGGGGGTGTGGTTGGCAGGTACGGTTGTGCGGAGGAGAAGGAGATGGTCGGTCATGTATAGTGCGCGGAGATTATTAGTTGCTAGCTATAGTTATTACTCATCCGTGGAGATAGTAGCGGATGTCCTGTTGTGATTTGCAGTTAGCCTAGTCTACAAGCCTTGTTTGTTGATTTGGACGTTGAGTTTTAGGGGTAGGAGACACCGTAAATTATTTGGTAGCCGGGGGCCGATTTGGGCCGTCCGGGATAATAAAAATATTAGTCATGTCATGTCATATATTATTATGACAGTCGGTCATGTCATATATTATTATGACAGTCGACAGTATGGTCGATCATGACTGTACAGGTCGAGTCGCGTCATACATTTATGACAGTCGTCAGTACGGTCGACGATGACTGTACATGTCGCCAGATGATTATGTCATATCATCAGGCATCCCTGTCATCGAGAGTTCTTATGATTGAACTCGAAGATGGCAAAGCAAAGATACATCTTGGAAACAAACCAAGAACCATCTTTAGCTTTCAGCATGCGCAGAACTCGCATGTGCAGCATGAACGAACTAGTCGTTACTACCATGCTGGTCGTTCAACCTACGTCTCGGGTTCACAACCCAATGGCGGTACCATCTAAGATGATGGGTGACGTAGGTATAAAAGTGAGGAAGCGTTGTGCTTCAGCAGATCTTCTACGGAGACTGCACTCACAAAATTCCGCTCATACGTACACTTGCATCGCTGTTCAACTTTGCAGTGTTACTTTTGTATATTGATAATATATCGCGGCGCTTGTATGTTTAGCCGTAACAATGGTATTCTAAACTCGTCAAGGCACGAACACGAGAACTCAAGTGAGTGCAGCGTTAGATATTGTATATATCACATTGTTCGCAGGTTGCAGGTTCGCGCATACAAGCAACAGCGCTCGCAGTTATACTGAATATCTGCAAACCGAATAATAAATACGCTCGAATATCGACAGCATACGGATTGCGCGAGGATTGATCATCGCGAACATATCCGCAGCTGACAGCATTCGCAGAGAAATCGTCTTAATACTATAAGCGACAAGGTGTGCGCACAGTATACGGATCGTATACATATGATGTCAAAATTCGCAGGATTGTCACGGTATGCGAGATGCAGATGCGCTAGTGAAAAATGACCGTCGGTACGTATGATTCGCATCAGCTGCGAATGGACGTACGAAATTTCGTTAAACAGCGCGATCGCATTCATTTATGCGACAATACACCGGCGACAATGAGATACTTTGTGAAATAATTGGCAACATCGATTTTCGCAAATGAATCGTATACAATAATCCGCTCGTACGATGATTTTTAGCTCGTCAGCGCGATGTGCACCTGTCATGATTTCATCGGATGCAATAAACGCACGATTTTAGGGCGCATGATTCCTGATGTATCTACATGCAGCGAGACATTCATTTGTCTACGGTGTCCGCCATCCGTACATATGCCATGTTGCGCGCGTCAATATCCTTTGCAGAATAATTGTATACTCGCAGGGATATTTTGGATGGATGCATGACGGACACATGATTACTATACTGCAGCATTTTACACCACACATTGATGACTGCAGAAATATTTCAAACCGTCAGCATTTGTATGCTTATTGCAATATAGTGTGCAAAAGATGTATATACCGAGTTTGCAATGATTGCATTATATACCAACATGCAGCACACGAGTATATGCAGCACACACCAGCATGCAGCACGCACCAACATGCAGCATTACACCATGTATACATTCTATACTGAGTGACTGCAATATTGTAAGTTGTGTATGCATCACGTTAGCAGATGTTATGTATAACCAGCTTGATCACGTTAGCAGCTGGAATATGTGACATTATATTACAATGCATCAGACATGCACATAAGCATACTTGCTGTGCATGTTAACTATATTCGAACCCATATAGTGTAAGGTGCCTATTCAATGATCTCAACACAATAATTAGCTCGTTATGATCCGGTGGAGTCGAGATACTCTTCGGACCACATATCGTTCTATTGTGGATCACTGAAAGGATTGCTCACCGGAACTATATGTGAAATAAACCAGCAACGCATTATTGTGAATAAGATGATCTCAGGACTACAACAACCCCTAACCTGATATATATCATGCTAGATTCATTCAGTACATGGTATGCTGATTATCATCCTGCATGATAAACTGTTTAGGAATGTTGAAATATCCAGAACTTATCTTCTTGTAAGTGTATAAAAGTGAACACACACACTAGGTACTAATCAGTAGTACCATACACTGCACATCACCAAGCATTCATCATACATGTTAAGATTCACTGACTCAAAGTGAATAAATTAACTATATTATGTATGATAATATGGATCCCACTTCCAAACACATGTGCGTGGAAGTGTCAGTGATGGCGATACATAAGGGAACAGGATAAGAAACCATGCTGAAGGGCTGGATGGAGAATATCTCCAGACCCGAAGGCATTATACAATGCTCAAATAAGCAGCTGGTCACTGCTGAGCATTGTCCATTCGTCTCACATATCAGCTGGAGCAACTACAACAAGTACATTGCATTATGATAGTTGATTCAGAATTGATCAACTCAATTTGCATGTAACATACAGATCAGTTTTCACATGATTTCTGACAATAGTGTAAAGGACATTCACACACACATAAATGTGTTGTGTGAAGTTGCTGTGAATGTATCCAGCAAAGTCCAGATTTGTTCCAAATGAGATATATCACTTTGATAAATCTTAAGAGCACAGACCTATGCTCAAACAAATCATAGGTTGAGAAATATCACTAAAGTGGCTGTTTCCACTTAAGTTGATTAATATATACATAACCAGAAAAGTACATTTGTTGTGCATGGGTTTAAATCAGTAAAACCCAGAATGCTGTCAACTGTAAATGTTGATATACAGCACAACTCACTTATTTGCTATAAAAAAATGTCATATGCAAAAGTGAAGTTCCTTGTAATGATTTTGTACTTACATTTCACATTTACACTGAAATAGGTCACCACAGCAATATTTCATACAGCTGAAAAAGCTATAAAATAGGTGAAAAAGCTCCACGTTTAATTTCAAAATGAAAAATGTGTGCCCATTTTATGTAAGATTATGATTTTATACCTATTAAGGTATCAGAAAATCATAATGACACATGTCATATCAGTGTGACACCCTAAAATATTAGGTGTTGAATATATATGGGTAACGCTATTGCTATGGCAATAAATCGCTCAAAATGATGTACGTAAAACACATTTTGAAAATTTCGGATTGATTTTTTTTTGATAAAATGAATGTTTATATATCAAATATCAATCCCTGATTTATGCAGCATGTGTAACGCCCTGTAACAACCCTAAAATTAAATGTGTGTAACAGGGGTGTAACGTACCTCCTAAAAAACACTTTACGTTTATGTGGGTATTAAATGCAGTTTTGCTTAAAAATCTTTGCAAAAACGTTATACTGCTTATTTTTACCTGTATTAGGGTTACTGATATCAAGTAACACCCTAAACACTGTGTAGAGTAACAGGGCCACTGTAACTATATATGCTCTATTATAATTATATCATGCTAAATCATCATAGACATGATAATACTATGGGCAACAACCCTAAAACTGTAGGGCAACAACCCAAAAACTGCAGGGCTACAACCCAAGGACTGTAGGGCTGCAAACCTAAAACTGTAACAGCTGATTCCTATAAGGAATGCATGCTGAATGAGGTATTGGCAATTGACAATTGCCACTGTATCACACACTTCCTTGAGGGGGGAAGAAGGTGGATATATGTACATGCATAACCTCATCATAATATACAGATATACCATATATAACATAGGTATATATATATCTTCACACAACACATTTAGCTGAAGAGATTTTGGTGTTGTGTTTTGTCTTTATTAGATGGCAGAAGCAGAAGATCCAGATATTCCACCCATCAATGCAGATCCGTCTACATGGTTCTTTGACATCTTAGGCTCATATGATGCATACCGTCGTTTCAAGATCCCGAAATGGCACGCTGGTTATGATAATACCCAGACCAGATTCGACAAGATAGGGTTCTTCGACAATATCAGCCGAATGAAGCCTGATATGAGCGAATATCGAGATCCTGAAAACGAGCCTCAGGAACCAGATGAAGAATATACTGCAGACAATCCTCCAATGATTTTCACAGATCCAGATACAGCACCAGCACCATCTCCATCCAGTTTGGTTCCCAAAGTGAAAATGGCACCACCAAACCAGTACAAATCAGGAATGGACGCAGAGGTTTGGTTGGAAACCGTGGATAGATAATTCCAATTCACGTATCCAGGAGTTCCAGATAAAGACTTGATCACAGTTTTCCTGACCTTCATACAGAATAATGATCGACACTATTTCCAGGTCGTGGCAAATCAACCAGATGCCACATTTGCAGGAATCAGAGGGATTTTCCTCAGACAGTTTGGTAACCCCCATAAAAGGTCAGTGGCTAAAAAACACCTAATGTCACTGAAACAGGAAAACCAGACTTTTTCAGATTATCTACGCACATTCACTTCACTGGCTGCACTGGCAGCAGTTGAACTGGAAGATGTGTTGATAAAGGACAGATTCGTCAACAGCGTAGATCCGGAACTTCGCAGACAGTTTCATTTACGATTCCTGACAGAGACAGAAAGGAATAATATGTCGTGGTCACTAACCACACAGATATTGCTCGACTTGAACTATGTTGTTCATTCGAAGCAATCAGAGACTCTTCATTATCGAGGGCAGAAGGAACAGTCATCTGGAGGGCCAGCCAAAAAGGATAAGGACAGAGGACGTGACAATAAGCCATATGACAGATCCAAAAATCAGAATTGGAAACAGAATGACAGTCAGAAGTCCAATCAGAATAGGAATAAAGGGAAAAGTGGCAAAGGCAAGGGAAAAGGAAAAGGAAAAGGACAATCACAGAAACAGAATCAGAATAAGACTTGCCATCGTTGTGATCGACCAGGTCACATCGAGAAGGATTGTTGGGCCACCACTACCAATGATGGAAAGCAGATCAAAGGCAAGCCACCAGCACAGAATCCCTTTCAGAATCAGAGACAGCCACAGAAGAATCAGGGTGCAAAAGATGGGTCTAACAAACTCATTAACACAATCAACACCCTGGTCAAGGAACTAAAAATCAGCAAAGTATCAATGCAGCAGTTGCAACTTCAGATCCAGCAGCTCCAGTTCCAGCAGCTCCAGCTCAGGGAAATTCTCAGGGTACTGCACAAGTACCGGTGATGAGAGCACCCCGAGGGTAGATCAGCCAGAAAATGCCACTGAAGCAAGTGGCCAGATAGAGAGTATTTCAGAGGAAGTCCTATCCAGACTGACACTACAGTTTCAGCAGATGGATAATCCCACAGAAAACATCGCACAGATGCAATCTCAGACAGCACAGCTGAAATCGCAGAAAAAGCTGTTGCTGTATAAGGGAAAAGTCCATGGACAGAATACTCACATTTTGGTTGATCCAGGAGCCACATCATCTTTTATCGACAGACAATTTGCTTCTCAGCTGGGTATATCACCATCAGATTCATCATCATTCTCAGTGGGGTTGGGTGGAGGAAGCCAATTACCCTGTACATCCTATCTTCCCAATGCTACATTCACGCTGGGCAAGTATAAGGATTCAGTAGATCTCTACATCATTGACATGAAACCATTCACTGTCATTCTGGGTCAAGATTGGTTGGAGAGGAGGAATCCACATATTGACTTTCAGACCAAAAATCTGACGATCACTAGGAAGCATTCATCAAGCTCCAGTATTCGCACAGTATTGTCCAGAGTTGAGCAGACTCCAGACTCAGATGGCCTTCCTGAAATGGAATTGGTCAGTGCCACCACTATGAGGAAACATCTCCGTCGCATTCGATCCAGTGGTTCGGCTGAAGAAGCCGTAGCATATCTCTTTTTCCTCTCCGAGGTCGATGGTGAATTGGTCTTTGCAGCATCAGACTCGGACACCACAATGGAAGACCCCGAGGTCACAGCAGCACGTGATCAAGTGAGAGAAGACTTTTCAGACGTTTTCCAAGAGGATCTTCCGGCTGGTCATAGGCCAGAGCGGTTTGAAGGTGGATATCATAGAATCGACATCGAACCTAGACATAAGCCTCCTTCACAGCCAGTACGCACCATTCCAGCACCCATGATGGAGGAACTCAAACGGCAAATCATCAAATATGTCGAGTTGGGTATCCTTCGTCCATCATCATCGCCATATGGATGCCCAATCATTTTCGCTCCTAAGCCAGGGGGAAAGTGGAGGATGTGTTGTGATTATCGTGCGCTGAATAACATCACCATCAAGGACACGTATCCACTACCACCACATGACACCCTACTAGAGCAGTTGAAGGGATCAAGATGGTTCAGTAGATTTGATTTCAACCAGTTCTTTCACCAAATCCCCATTCATCCGGATGATATACATAAAACTGCTATTCGCACCAGATACGGTTCTTATGAATGGACAGTTATGCCTTTCGGATTGACCAATGCTCCTGCAACAGCACTTCGTGAAGGAAATCGGGCATTTTTCGACTTCATCGACCAGTTCCTTGTCATATTCATGGACGACACTATTGTATACAGTCCAGATTTTGACAGTCATGTGAAACATGTTCGACAGTTCCTCCAGCGTTGCAGAGATCACCAGTTCTTCATTAGGCCTTCCAAGGTGGAGTTGTTCGTCAAATCTATAGATTTTATCGGACATCACATATCTGAAGCAGGTCTATCCATCATCGAAGACAGGATCAGAGCAGTCATGGCAATTCAGCCTCCAGTGTCTTATGGTCCTACCGTTGGAAAGCAGCCTCTACGCCGTATGGCTACAGATGGCAAGTCATCCCTTCGGTCATTCTTGGGCATGGTTGGTTGGTCAATTTAGGAGATTCATACCAAAGTTCTCCAAAGTTGCCGAACCTCTCAATCGTCTCCTTAAAGATAATGCAGAGTTTGTCTGGGAAACTGAGCAGCAGCAGGCATTTGATAACCTCAAAAGTGCCATCTGTAACGCTCCAGTATTACAACTTCCAGATCAGAAACTGCCATCTATTTTGGAGGTCGATGGATCAGGCACACACGTTGGCCAAGTATTACTCCATGATCAAGGAAAAGGTATGAAGCCATGTGGCTATCACAGCGTCACTCTATCCGATACACAGAGACGTTGGCCTATTCCTGAGATCGAGCTATTTGCCATTGTGGAAGGCTTCCGATTCTTTCGCCACATCTTGTTGGGAGCTCCTGAGACTATTGTACGCTCAGATCATCAGCCACTGTTTTATTTCCAGACCAAATCCACACTGAGCCCCAAACAGGCACGGTGGTTGGATGAGCTCTCTGAGTACAACTTCCGTATAGAGCACATTGCTGGCGAGAAGAATAAGGTTGCAGACACACTCACGCGTATCTCTACACTTTTTGAACTTACTGATTGTCTTCAAAACATGGACATCAGTGAAGTCATTCCATCCGCAGATCCTACATTCATTGCTCTTATATCTTCTTCATCAGCTCATCAGCTACACGACATCATTATATCCGAATATGATCGTGATACATTTGCACAGACTATTTTGGCTAAGCTGACATCATCGACTTCATCACAGTCAGTCAGCAGCTACAACTTCGAGCTCATTCAGGGGTTGATCTACCGCAAGACCATATATGGCAGATAGCTGTACATTCCACCTACAGCCAAAGTCCCCACAGATGACGGTGAGATCACACAGCTTCGCCACATTCTCCTTCATGAGTGCCACTCAGCCACTATTTCTGGTCATGTAGGCAAAAATCGCATGCGTCATCTTCTGCGTAGCCGGTATTATTGGCCAGGAATGACAACGGCAGCTATCAAGTACATTCGGGAGTGCCCCGTTTGTCAGCGCCAGAAAACGAGGCGACACAAGCCTTTTGGTCAGGCACACATACGATATTCTGTGCCTAAGACAAAATGGCTTGATGTATCTCTTGATTGGATCACTGATCTGCCTATCACCACTAATGGGCACGACAGTATATTTGTGGTAATGTGCCAATTCTCCCATCGTTGTCATCTCATTCCTTTCAGCATGACCTGGACAGCTCAGCATACTGCTTCTATCTATATGCAGCATATCTTCAAGCTCCATGGTCTTCCGAGGAACATTATCTCAGATCGAGACCCCAGATTCACCTCTACATTCTGGCAGACACTGTGGAAATCTACTGGTACGAGATTGTCCATGACGTCATCACACCATCCACAGTCAAATGCTGCCAATGAGAGGAGCCATGCCTTCATTGAGGACATCCTCAGGTATTTTTTTCAAATTGTTTATTCATGATATGATTTCACCATCCTCTGGTATACAAACTGATTAGTAGCATTTTCATTTTCAGGTGTTGTTGCAATGATACTTCAGCCAATTCGTGGGAGGACAAGTTGCCTCTGGTGGAGTTTGCAATTAACAAAACCGTTTCTGCATCAACTGGTTATTCACCATTTTATCTCGACTCGATGGCGCAACCACTCTCGCCTCATGATCTGGTTATTACTATTCCGCCAGAAGCTCCTGTTCCGAATACAAGAAGCTATTCGAGATCATTTTGACCAGTACTCGGCTGTTCATGCCAACGCGGTAGACAACATTTTCCGAGCAGCAGAAATTAGCCAAGCCAGATTCAATAAGACTCACATGCCTAAGCAGTTCGCAGTCGGGCAGAAAGTTCTTTTACGGACCGAGTTTATACAATGGACTGGTTTGACAGAGGCAGGCAGACACTTTAAGCAGCCATATATTGGGCCGTTCACTATTTCCAAAGTGCTTAGCCATGGACGTGCATACGAGTTAGATTTCGAAAATCTTGATATCCGTATTCATCCGGTACAGCCTGTTTCCAGATTAGAGCTGTACAATGACTCGATCCAAGCACCTTTGCCTCTGCCACAGATGATCACCGAAGAAGGGCAACCACTATTTGAGATATCACACATACTCTCGGATAAGTTCACTAGAGGTGTCAAATACTATTTAGTACGATATGCAGGCTACGGTCCTGAGCATGACACCTGGGTCAAAGCCACAGAGCTGACCAATGCAGCAGACATTATAGCTGCCTATGAAGGCTAAACATTATATTAAGCCTTATGCCCTTACTTTTTGTAATATATACTAATACATGTCGATCATCTATACAACCTTGCTCTTAATGTTTATCATTATGTTGCATTGAAGCAGGAATTGATCCTTCCTTGCTAAAGGTGTAGTGAGCCTTGTTCAAAATCATACCCTTGCACAGATACGCACACATGCGAGATATCATATCTGTGGATAAATAAAAAACTGCTAAATGCTACCTTTGCCAAAACCGTGGTTTGTCATCGGATTCTTGGCCAGTCATCCGAAGCTACTGGAAATAATGACTGAGGTAGAAGGAGTTGTGATCCTAAGTTGGGCTTGACAAACATGACTAATGATACGGCTGTAGATACAAGCGCCGTGAATATATTATCAATATACAATGAAACACTGCAAAGTTGGACAGCAATGCAGGTGAACGGATGAGCGGGTTTGTGAGTGCAGTCTCTGTAAGAGGATCTGCTGAAGCACAACGCTTCCTCACTTTTATACCTACGTCACCCATCATCTTAGATGGTACCGCCATTGGGTTGTGAACCCGAGACGTAGGTTGAACGACCAGCATGGTAGTAACGACTAGTTCGTTCATGCTGCACATGCGAGTTCTGCGCATGCTGAAAGCTAAAGATGGTTCTTGGTTTGTTTCCAAGATGTATCTTTGCTTTGCCATCTTCGAGTTCAATCATACGAACTCTCGATGACAGGGATGCCTGATGATATGACATAATCATCTGGCGACATGTACAGTCATCGTCGACCGTACTGACGACTGTCATAAATGTATGACGCGACTCGACCTGTACAGTCATGATCGACCATACTGTCGACTGTCATAATAATATATGACATGACCGACTGTCATAATAATATATGACATGACATGACATGACATGACATGGTATGACATGTATGACATGTATGACACGTATGACATGTATGACACATATGTCATCGGTCATAACCCTGACAGATCTCCCCTCTTAAGAGAGTTGTGACCTCACAACGGGCATACCTTTGTATATGTCTTTGATGTCTTTGTTGTTGTCGCTTCTTGCTGGTACCAGTCTTCTTACACCGATTTGAGGCGTCCCTCATGGTGTTTTTAGGTTATTGGGGGGAACTGAGTCCACTTTAGTCCCTCACCTTACAGTTCTTAGGATGTAGCCCACCTTTCCGGAAATCGTATCGTTGAGTGACGTTCCAAGGTTCAATGAAGAGCGTTTTCGCGATACAATCCTACGCTGGATTACTGATTGATCCACACGTTATCATGTATGTGCTAGACGATTCAAAGCATCCGAAGTCTACGTTACGGATTATTTGCGCTAGCCGTCGTTCTTTGCGAACGATGATCCCACGATTTAACGATTTATAATCGCACGATTCTCGGCCTTATATATATGACTGATCGACGAAAACCCTTGGGTACATGTTTCCACAGTTATATATAGTGCACCCAACCCTTCCTCCCCTCCTGAAGCTACTATGGAGGTTCACAGGCGGCAACGGGGAGCCCGATTTTTGGGGCTTGTTTTTAATGCAAACGGAGTGGCCCTGCTTAACGGGATTGGACTTATAATCCTTTACCCGGTCTGCTCAACTCCTCAATATTTGGTCCGGTACGCGCGCTTTGACGAACATCTATCGCGATGAGTGAGAATGGATTCGCCACGTACTAATGTGAAATTTCTTTAGTTATGTTTGTCAAGCACAACTTAGGATCACAACTCCGTCTACCTCAGTCGATATCTCCGGTAGCTCGGATGACTGGCCAAGAATCCGATGACAAACCACGGTTTTGGCAAAGGTAGCATTAGCAGTTTTTCACAGATATTGGTACCCGCATATGCGTATCTGTGTAAGGGTATGATTTATACAAGGCTCACTACACCTTAGCAAGGAAGGATCAATTCCTGCTCCTGTCATATCAATTTGATGCAGGGTAAAAAATGTTAGGGATATAACCCTGCAGTTCTCGGGTTGCAGCCCATTGCACCGAAGGTGCATCGCAGTCTTTGGGATGCAGCCCTGCAGTTCTTGGGATGCAGCCCTGATATATATGTGACCGATGGACGAAAACCTCTTGGGTACATGTTTCCACGGCCTGATTATTATTTGGTCGGCAATTATTGGCAAAAGTCATCGGCTATCAGCTTTTGACTTAGAAGCCACAATATTATAGAAGCTGCGACCTATTGAAATCATATGCGGCAGTTATGCCTTCAGCATACGTAGACAATATGATTATGTGGAACTTATAATCCCACTTAAGTTGCATCATGATAAATTTATCCAGGTGTCAACAAGTGTTCAGGATTTGATAAGGGGTTGACGCCCCACAGGCCAAAGGTCACTGTCTCATAAAGCTCGCCTCAAGTGTGCAGCTTTGAGGATCAGCGTCCTGGCGAGGCACAGTCATGATGCTTCCTAGTCCATAATGGAGCTGGAAATGAGAATGCTCAAGATATCCGAAGACAGGAAGGCTTTTGGTTGGCCGGAGTTACTGTCTAGATGCTTAACCTTGATGGGATGGCATTCGGATACAAACTGTGCAACCATGCATGTGACTTATGCATTGGTGTATGATTTTGATGAATTGTCTCTTGTCATGAACCTGGAAGGAATGACGGGCAAATAGCTAGAGTGGCGGATCTCAATCACTCGGCTTTGCTGTTATGGAATTCGATGCCTGATGGCACAACTGGCAATCCTTTGCTCAGATGCTCTCCTTAAGACATTGGCAACAACTTGTGTGCCAGCTTCTCTAAATTTGGGGAGAAACCATGGATCAACAATTCATCAATCAAAACACATGTATCAAGGTTGATTCATCGAATTCTTCAACTCTTGAATTTCGACAATCAGCATCCCAGGCTGTTGACGTCAAAGTGATGGTCGTAAGCTTACAATATAGCTTATTCACATTTGAAAAACCATCGTTCTCCTATGTCAGTG
The DNA here is from genome assembly GCA_001247695.2 of Cymbomonas tetramitiformis. NCBI lineage: Eukaryota > Viridiplantae > Chlorophyta > Pyramimonadophyceae > Pyramimonadales > Pyramimonadaceae > Cymbomonas > Cymbomonas tetramitiformis. The sequence continues at coordinate 40,051 of LGRX02029324.1, read as the reverse complement.
CCCTTCATATAATATGATAGAGCCGGAGAAAAATGCATCTATGATTTCTTCACAATGAACTTTATGTGTCAATTAATCAAATAAGACTTCATTTGATGTTTCAATCGGCATGATGTACCGTGTCATCAACTTATGGCTGCTATATACAAATGCTGGAACTTTTGATAAGATTTTTAATCTTCCAAGCAAAATCACAATGATGTAAAATCAATTTGTGGCAGCTGTATGAAAATGAATGAATCTATACTCTTCCTCCCCCTCGAAAAAAGAGATGTATCAAACCAATTAAATGGTGATGGAGGATGTTATTCAATCATTATGTTATGTAAAAAATGGTTTGATAGAGAATCAGACTGAGATTACTCATCGAATGCTTTAGAGGTAACAATATCAATCTGAACATTGATTCTCTCTACGTCATATTGGCAATATGCCTGACGTTTTTGAATGTGGCAAATGCCAGATGATGTCAAATGCAGTTGTTGGGTTGCAGCCCACATACTTTGTCAGTTCAGGGTCACTATAGTGTACCCAACTTAGACAATGGTTCTGGAAAATGATTGCCATGATGAACAAAGAAATCAGTGATGGAGAGTTACCGAAGTTAACTTTGGTATCGAAGCTAATGGAGAGTCAATCAAGAAGTGTCCGTAATGACAACAACTTACTACGAGTTGTATTTTCGTAGTTGATGGATGGCTGACATGTCATTTCATTATGAATAAAACATGGCATTGCCTAGTGATATGTGTATATTCTTCAGCACATGATCACTTATCTCAATGGTGCCCATTTTATTTTTGGGCAAACACTATTCAGAGACTTGTTATGATAAAGAAGTATGAATGATGAATGTGTCATTTCAATCCGATAGAATTGTGACTTGTTTTATGACTGTAAAATTTCTGTCACTTTCCAGAATGAGGATGAACTGCGCTTGGAAACCAGCTGCAGATTGCGGGTTCGAGTTCCGCCATGGCTTTTCCCAAGACTTCGTGGCCTAATGGTAGAGGCAACAAATTTCTGAACACTCCCGAATGAGCTTTCAAAGAGTCTTTATTCCTCAATGAAGCATGCGTGTCTTATGTGCCAAAATGTTATGAAATTACAAATATGGTGTCAATCTATATGTGGATGGTTTATACCATTGTATGCTATTCCACAAATAAATAGTGATGTCAGAATAAAACTTTGGACAATTTGCTACTTAGTACAAACCTGAGTGCATTCAAGTCCATTTGTATGCTCAGAATCTGAATCTAATGTGCTTTCTATATGCACAGGATATAACATTTTTTCTATGCGATTCTGGATTCAGGAACTATAGTCAATGTAAAAGTCTTTTCCTATTTCAGACGATGAAACCCTTATTTCCTTAGGTGCAATACCTTATTGTAAGGAATAGTTATTTTCAATACAAGTTTCAATCGATTTTCTCAAATCTGTCACTTTTATGATGATCATATTGGTCAACTTTACAGCATAACCACTTCCCCTCGCTGAAGGAGATGACTCCCATCATAGGGCGGTATATTAGCTATTTTCATATGACACATGAAAAACATGAATAACTCTTGGAGAATTTCGGGATAAACATCCTGGATTGGCTGTGCTTGATTGCTCTATGCCCATGAATGACCGAAGAGATTGCTTGCCATTTTTCAGCTATATAGCGTGGAGGCTGCTTAACAACGGTTGGGTCATAAGTTAAATAGCTATGTCAGCTATGTCGGAGGCTGAATAGCCATGATTGCACAGACTCTGTCTTTCATGATGAATAGACCTCTGAGAAATGGTGTCTGAAAAATCAATTGACAACAACTCAACCTTTTGGTAGGATGAAGAGCTGATGATCTTTGTTGCACTATAATTGTTTAATGTGCACTAATGAAATGCCTCGTGATATATAATCTCACAGAATAGGCATTGCTCAATGGCGATATGATCAGATATGTAATGATCAATGAAGACACGATGGTTGGTATGGCTCATTCAGTAGGCATACTTACCTCAAAGAGATGCCAATACACGGATACATATCAAGACATAAGGGCAATAGGCTTATTGTATAGCCTTCAAGGCAGCTAGTATTTATGCTGCATTGGTCAGCTCAGTGGCTTTGACCTTTCTAGGTGTTGTACTCAGGCCGTGGCCTGCATATTGCATTGAGTAATCTTGACACCTTAAATGATCCAATCAGATGATATGCATGAAGTATCAAGAATGGTTGCCCTTTTTAATGATCATCGGTGGCAGAGGCCATAGTACTTGCACCATGTCAATATATAATTCTTGTTTGGATACATGTTAGATTGGATGTATACAATGTCTAGGTCTTCAAAATCAAGTTCATATGTATGTCATGGCTGATGACCTTAGAAATGTTTGATACATATATGTGTCAACTTCATGGAGTTCTGCATGGTTTGACTGTATATAGTCAGGCTTACCAAAACAAAAACAATGATGCAACTTAATTGTTTTATTTTGTTTTATTTTTATTATTTGTCTTTATTATTTATTTGGTTTTTAGTTGTATTTTTAGCTTACCATCTTCCCCCCTCAAGGAAGTGTATTGCTAGGCGGTTGTCAAGCGCCGTTTAAATACAACAGAGGTCCAACCTCTATGTGATGACGTGATAGCTTACTATGAAGCTGGATAGCAGTTCTCGGGTTGCAGCCCATTTAATTTAAGGTGCATTGCAGTTATTGGGATGCAGCTCGAATTCACGTCATCAGCGTGGGTCATATAGTGCCCAAGCATGTGCTATATATATACAACACTACCCTCCAGCGAAGTGGTTTATTATTACCATCATTATATGCTGTGGGATATCAAATATATGATCAGAAAGCATGGTAATATGTGTACCATGTTTGTCAATATCGGAGAGACTGTGTCTTCTTTAAAATCCTCATGACTATATGTATAATGGTGCTATACTGATGTCAACACCTTTTCTCTGAGTGATTTATTGATTTCAGATGTGATGTCGTGGCATAAATTATGTCCACGTCATTGGCACGAGTCATGTTGTGTCCATGCATACACGATCTTAGCGCAGGTCACAATACATTGCCCGAGCATACGCGATTTTAGCGTAGGTCACATTGTGCCTCTGTTTATTACATATGAGAATATATGTTACTCATCTTTGTGAGTCTAGACAGCATTGTGCTGATTGCAATGCTTTCTCTGGTGACTTATATATCACAGATTATACCAAATGTGGTGATCAGTCCAGTGCAATATTTTGTCACCGGGATGTACAGGGATTGTGAATGATTGCAATCCAGCCGGAGGAATAATCCCAACAGCTTATTCTGTACTAATGAATTCATCGGAGTTATACTCATTTCGACGATTCAAAAACCCATGTCATTGTAGTGATGACAACTCATGTGAATATATAGGGTTTTTATCAGAATGCTTTTATGTGATGTCAACATATTATGAACAATTCACTTGCATCTCAGGACAAAGGAGTTACGCTTGGAAGGTCTTGCATGGTGGTCACCAACAGTTATCAGCTGTTATTCAGGTGCCAAATTCTGCCTTCAGCACTGGGACTATATCAACCAGTCTTACAGCGATGCACTTGTCCTTCCCACTCTTATATACAGCTATAGTGCCAAAGTGTATCAGGTGGGATATATATATATATATATATACATTATATAACTATCATCTTCTGATCCAGGATATGCAATTAAGCATGGTATCAGGTTATATGTTATGTATATAGTTCAGCATTTCAAACTTACTCGAGAATGTAAATGCTGAGCAAGAGTCAACTTATAGTCATTGGGATATAGTTTCCCATCCGAGTTTACACTTTATTAGTGATGGTGGTTTTGACGTTGTACAGATTTCAACGTTACTTGTGGATGCAGTGATTTTATCAAAAGCAATCCATCATAATCACCAGATCGGAAAAATGGATATGTGTATAATCCTATCCACCTTCTTCCCCCCTCGAGGAAGTGTGAACACATAGGCAGTCAGTTGCCTATATACTTCATAGCTTATAGCTTATAGGTTATAGCATGCAGTCCTTATAGGAAGCAGCTGTTACAGTTTTAGGGTTGTTGCCCAACAGTTCTTGGGTTGTTGCCCGACAGTTCTTGGGTTGTTGCCCGATATATAATCATGTCCGTGCTGATTACAGCATGATATGTTAATGCCAAACACGAAGTGTATCCAATAAATAGGTGGCATTTAGGGCATATCTCGTTACAGTGGCCCTTTCACCCAATACAGTGTTTAGGGTGTTACTTGATATCAGTAACCCTAATACAGGTAAAAAATAAGCAGTATAACGTTTTTGCAAAGATTTTTAAGCAAAACTGCATTCAATACCTAAGTGAATGTTAAGTGATTTTCAGAGGGTACGTTACACCCCTGACACACACATTCAAATATTAGGGTGTTACAGGGTGTTACACGTGTTATGTCTTTCAGGGATTGTTATTTGATAGATAAATATCCATTATAGCAAAAAAAATCAATCCCGAATTTGCAAAAGATTACACGTATTGTATTTTGACCGATTTCTCGTTACAGCCAATATGTTCACCCCTATATATTACACACCTAATATCTAGGGTGTTACACGAGATATGACCATGGTTGTTGTGATTTTCACATACCTCAATAGGTATTAAAATATTTTTTGAAATAAAATGAGGTCGAAATTTCAGTTTTGAAATTTATCGCCAGCATTTTTCACCGATTTTACAGCCTTTTTCAGCCATGTTTCGGATAATATATATATCATATCTCAGTGTGTGTGTGTGTTGCAAGCTACAGAAATATTGCAACATTCTTCACTTTTGCACATGATATTTTTCATGGCACAACAGTGAATATCTCAAAAAATCAACATGTATAGTGAACATGTAATGTGGGTTTTTCTGATTAAAACTCATGGAGGCAAATGCACTCTCTGGTGATATTTAAGATAAATCAACTGTAAATGAATTCACAGTTGTGTCAGATCCTATGATATATTTGGATGTATACAACGAGTATATCAAGTGATATCTCTGTGTTCAAATACATCTGGACACTGCTAGATGTAATCTGAGCAGTTTTTACACAACACAATGTTTGTGTGTGTGTACGTCCACAACCACCTTTTGTCAATTCATGAATGGTTGCTGATCTGAGTTGGTACATGCATGTGAAGTGATCATCTGTATCAACTGTCAGAATGCAATGTAGATATTGATGTTGCTCCAGCGATAGTGAAAATGGCATGGACAGTGTTCAGCAGTTACCAGCTGCATATTGAACACTGATACTGCCTTCGGGTCTGGAGATATTCTCCATCCAGCCCTACAGCATGTTGTTTTATCCTGTTACCATTACTATCGCCATCACTGACATCCAGCACGCACATGTGTTTGCTGGATGGTATCTATGTATTATGTATTGATACAATACTTGATCATTACACTTGGAGTCAGTGTATTGTCAACATGTATAATGAATGCTAGTATTTGTGCAGTGTATTGTGCTGATTAGTACTAGTGTGTGTGTGTGTGTGTTTACTTGCACACACTTTGCAAGATCTTTATGGATATCACAATATCCTAACAACCTATCATGCAGATTGTCAGCATACCACGTATTGATTACATCTAACATGATATATATAGTTTAGGGATTGTTGTAATTCCATGATACTCTCATTACGAAATGAGTTACTGATAGATTTTACATGAAGCTCAGCTGAGCATTCCTTCAAGTAATCCACCATAGAATGTACATGTTACCTGGAGAGCATCTCGGCTCCACCAGGGCACGACAAACTAATTATGGTGTTGAGATTACTGTCAGGCACCCTTTGCAACATGGATTCGAATATAGACTAGCATTCACTGCAATATGCTTATGCTCTATGTACTACAGCTGTTATCGTGATCAAGCTGTACAGTATAATAAAGTATGTACCATTCACAACATTGCAATCATTCAGCATAAGATGTGTGCATGATATAGAAGTATATGCACTGTGTATTGATGATTGCTGTAAGTGAAATGAGTGTATGTGTGTGTGTGTGCTAATCTGCACACACATATTGTGCACAGATCATTGTGCTGCTGATAAGTATAATGCTGATGATTAAAAGTATTTGTGTGGTCATCAGAACATTGGAATCTGCTGCAGTGTGATAATAAGGCATTCACAGCAGTATGTATCCACAGCATAGCGATCATGTGCTCTTAGCATTCCTGCATATATACAATCATTCTGCATATGATTTCATCGCGCGTACACATGTGTGCTTCTCACTGCATGTAGACACATTAAAACTGTACGTGCTAAAATCGAGCATTCCTCGCATTTTATGAAATCATGAAAGGTATATATTATGCTGACAGGCCATAAATCATTGCACGCAGTGATTGTAAACAGTGCGTAGAGATGATTTGCAAAAATCGCTGATGTACGTTGTATACAAATGCGAGCGCGCTGCTGATGAAAAGTATGAATTGTCGTCGCCATTCATCAGCATATGATACGAGCGCTGACATGTGTACAAATCAAAATTCTGTCGATGACCATTATGTCATATATTATTCTAGACAATTTTCGAACGTGATTCTTGCAAGCGCGCGCATGCTGCGATCAACTTCTGCAAAATATGTGACCATCGCGCAGTATGCGACCATCGCGCATCAACATATATGAAGCCGTACAAAAAGCAATTCAGCGCAATCATGAAAATTGCGATACTGCGCTGATGATTTTCCGCGCGGAAACGATTTTGCTGATGATTTATCGCATCTGCGAACATACATATATCCGCGAACCATTTATCGTGTACATTTCATTGCTGCGCCGATATATGCCATATGCACACCTTATCGCGTATATGTGCGATCAGCTGTTTCTGCGAGTACGCTGCGGAAAATCTTCTCGCGCAATTTCTGTGCTGTCGATATGCGAACGTATATTATTCGGGCTGCAGATATTCAATTTATGCGAACGCTGTCGTATGTGCGCCCTCCTGCAAACCTGCGAACAATATTAAATATGCTATGTCTATCACTGCACCCACTTGGGTTCTCGAGTATCGTGCCTTGACGACTTTCAGAATACCACTGATACGGCTGTAGATACAAGCGCCGTGAATATATTATCAATATACAATGAAACACTGCAAAGTTGGACAGCAATGCAGGTGAACGGATGAGCGGGTTTGTGAGTGCAGTCTCTGTAAGAGGATCTGCTGAAGCACAACGCTTCCTCACTTTTATACCTACGTCACCCATCATCTTAGATGGTACCGCCATTGGGTTGTGAACCCGAGACGTAGGTTGAACGACCAGCATGGTAGTAACGACTAGTTCGTTCATGCTGCACATGCGAGTTCTGCGCATGCTGAAAGCTAAAGATGGTTCTTGGTTTGTTTCCAAGATGTATCTTTGCTTTGCCATCTTCGAGTTCAATCATACGAACTCTCGATGACAGGGATGCCTGATGATATGACATAATCATCTGGCGACATGTACAGTCATCGTCGACCGTACTGACGACTGTCATAAATGTATGACGCGACTCGACCTGTACAGTCATGATCGACCATACTGTCGACTGTCATAATAATATATGACATGACCGACTGTCATAATAATATATGACATGACATGACATGGTATGACATGTATGACAGGTATGACACGTATGACATGTATGACACATATGTCATCGGTCATAACCCTGGCAGCTAAATAAATTTCACATTAGTACGTGGCGAATTCATTCTCACTCATCGCGATAGATGTTCGTCAAAGCGTGCGTACTGGACAAAAATATTGAGGAGTTGAGCAGACCGGTTAAGGATTATAAGTCCAATTCCGTTAAGCAGGGCCGCTCCGTTTGCATTAAAACAAGCCCCTTTGTTCGTTTATTATCGAAATCGGGCTCCCCATCACCGCTTAGGATCCTCCAAAGTAGCTTAAGGAGGGGAGGAAGAGTTGGGTGCACTATATCAGGCCGAGAATCGTTCGAATATAATTCGTTATAATCGTGGGATCATCGATCGCGCAAAGGCGACGACGGCTAGCGCAAATAATCCGTAACGTAGACTTCGGATGCTTTGAATCGTCTAGCACATACATGATAACGTGTGGATCAAACAGTAATCCAGCGTAGGATTGTATCGCGAAAACGCTCTTCATTGAACCTTGGAACGTCACTCAACGATACGATTTCCGGAAAGGTGGGCTGCATCCTAAGGACTGTATGGCTAAATGCCTAAGGTGAGGGACTAAAGTGGACTCAGTTCCCCCCAATGACCTAAAAACACCATGAGGGACGCCTCAAATCGGTGTAAGAAGACTGGTACCAGCAAGAAGCGACAACAACAAAGACATCAAAGACATATACAAAGGTATGCCCGTTGTGAGGTCACAACTCTCTTAAGAGGGGAGATCTGTCAGGGTTATGACCGATGACATATGTGTCATACATGTCATACGTGTCATACCTGTCATACATGTCATACCATGTCATGTCATGTCATGTCATGTCATATATTATTATGACAGTCGACAGTATGGTCGATCATGACTGTACAGGTCGAGTCGCGTCATACATTTATGACAGTCGTCAGTACGGTCGACGATGACTGTACATGTCGCCAGATGATTATGTCATATCATCAGGCATCCCTGTCATCGAGAGTTCTTATGATTGAACTCGAAGATGGCAAAGCAAAGATACATCTTGGAACCCTACGTTTCTAGACGGGTTCAATACACGTGTTGAACACGTATTGGAGGCATATTGGAGGCATATTGAAGACGGTATGCTAATATCTGGACATTCCAATACACGTGTAACATATTGGCCAAACTATTGAACCGCGATCAGCCTGGACACAGCGAAAATGAGTATGCTAGCATGGGCACCCAAATGGTGTCAGACTCACCCACTAGCACTTGGTATCATCTAAGGAAGGGTCTAGCGTTATGGGGACAAGTTTTCACGGCATTTGGACGCGTATCGCAGAAGTCGGTTCTGGGGGGCTTTTTGAATTGGGGCCCCGATGTATTGAAATAAGGCAAAACGATTGGAGGGGTGTTCAATATGTCTGCAACCGCCTGCAACACACGTACTGAACATGTGTTGAACACATGTTGAAACATTCACGCATAAGGAATCGTTCAATACATGTGCAATATGTCTACAATCAGATGAATCATTCAACACGTTTGCAATATATGTGTTGAACACATATTGAAACATTCCCTCATGCAGAATATCTTTAGTACATGTGCAATATGTCTACAATCAGATGAATCATTCAACACGTTTGCAATATATGTGTTGAACACATATTGAAACATTCCCTCATGCAGAATATCTTTAGTACATGTGCAATATGTCTACAATCAGAGTGAATTATGCAACACATGACTGCATGGGGTAAAGGGGTAAGACCCCCCTGCTGCTCACATATTGCATAATACTTACAATATGTCCGCAATACGTATCTGGTATATTACAGGTATATCAAATGTGTACAGAGGCACTACTATGCGTCATCACACTTTCTGCAGTACCACATTCCAGTGGGGATGTCGGTGAGCCCTGCGCATCGCACGTGCAAAGCCTCTTTGCAGCCTGCCCTCTCACACAGAAGGAGCTCGCCACCGACTCTACACTTCCCGCATGTGTCAAAGTGACCATCACTACCTACGGGCCTATCAACGAGTGCAAGTTTCTCCATATTGCGGTCGCTCGTATCAAGTATCACCGCTGAATCCATGCAGGGGTGTTTGACTATCACTACTTGCGCTTGGACTTGATTGGCCAGTAGGTAGGGCTCTCGGTTGTCCATAGTGTACTTGGAGGTGTCCCATGGGTTGAAGGTGTAGTAAGCCTTGGACACCTTGTCCACGCCGAGGATGGAGTTCTTCAGCTTGAAGCTTGCGATCTGAGCTTCCGTGGGCACGGGTAGCCAATCACACTTTAAAAAAGTGTAGAGCACACCGCCAATGCTAACCCGCAGAATGGCGTTGATGATACCATACCTGCGCACGAAATGTTCAATGTTTTTGTAATATACGTACAACATACCCTCAATATGTTGGGGACGTATTGCATATATGTTGCAGAGATATACGAAAAGGCAAAGAAGCATGCAAACTGGTGGTTGAGGTCGTACCTGTCCTCCCACTCGTCATCGGCATCGGCATCATTCTTGGGGAAGGATGCGCGGACGAAACACTGGGTTGTCACTTTCCCTTTGTCCCCGTCTCTAGTGCGATAGAAGACACCGCCGATGTTCACCTTGTTGTACTTGGAACACATGGGTTCGGGACCCATCATGAGCGACTTCTCGTAAGCCGTGTATTGACGACCAAGCCATCCTTCAGGGTCCTCCAATGGACCGAACGCGATCGCGGGCACAACACCCACCTCTTGTCGGTACCGCAGTGCTTGTTTAGAGCGCGCGGCATTCTCCCTGTGATGACAACATATTCTTAGTATACTTACAATATATGATAAACATACAGAAACAAGTTGACAATATGTTGCAGGTATACTACAGATAGTACATGCGTGCGAGCTTGCAGGTTGCACCTCCGCCGGAACAGGTCGTACTCAGCATGTTGTTGAAAAAGCTTTCGGTAAGCGGGAATACTCGCTCGCATCCAGCGGGTCAGTTGGTCAATCTCCAAGGACGTTAGCTCCAATGGCTTGCCCTTCTCCCCGAAGGTAGTGACCACGATGCCGGGAGCGGGGCCCGCCATCAAAGCCCGCGGGACACGGCCGGCAGTAGCTCTTTCTCGGTTCAAAAGCATGGTCAGGATGCCTCGTAGGGAGCGCAAGGTTTTCAACCTTAGATAGCCGTTCATGATGCTTGCCACGGGGAACGCATTGTTCTTCACCCACCTAGCTAGCTTGCCATTCATGGACTCGAAGGCATACATCCACCATTCACGCACAGGTCCGAATCGCAGGAGCAGATCGGCCCAGTGCCAGATTTTATGGGTGTTGATTGCAAGCCAATGTGGAGGACCATTCGCTTCCAAGTCCTCAAAGAAAAGTCTGGTCTGCTCTCTCAAATACTCCATATCCTGCACGTACGATTCAATACGTTTGTAACATATATTCAACATACCTGTGACATGTGGAACTCATATCACACCAACATTGAATACGTACCCGAGGTTCTATGGAATGCGCAGTGCATTCCCGTATGATGATAGTCAGTTTGGACACAATGTCCTGCAGCGCCGCATTGTCGACTTCACCATCATCGCGAGGCCAAGAGGACAATACCGCCAACAACTTGGACTCGAAAGCCTTCAAAGCCGCATGCGCCTTGAGGTGCTTTGCGTATTTTGCGCCGTTGGAGGCGGTTGAGGTGCGCAACAAATGCTTATGCCCATCGCCCCACCGGGTGACTCCCCGCAACTCCTTCAAGAAGGCGAGTGCTGTTTCCCGAGAACGTAAGGTGGTCGAAGCCTTCGGACGCGGTGGGATCCCCCATGGACCGTTTGTCATTTTGTACACCTCATGCGGTTCCCCTGTCCGTGTTGCCGTATACCGTCAACACATGTATGACATATTGAACACAATTACAGAAATGTTGCACTAATACAAAACTCACCTTTCGAATTCTGCACCCACTCCGTTTGCCCCCATTCTGGGTGCAGGCCCTCCTCCTCGGCAAATTTGCGCGCGGCCTCGTTGAAATCCAGCCCAGGCAGCGTTGTCGCAAGCCTGTTTCCCAAGTTCATGATTTCGTGCATAGGATCATAGAGCCAATCCAACGCCAAGTTAAAGTACGACAACCTTGCGAATGCGGCGGGCAACTTGAATCCGGTGGCCGAGAAACGTTCCGCCATGTCCGCTTTCGACCAACCTGATTTGGAAAGTGCCTCGTGTATTTCGTCCATTCGCTTGACAAACTCATGCGTGTAGTTCTCCGGCGGCCCTGCATGGCACGTGCACAAGTAATACAACATATATGTGGTATGTTGCAGGCATGTTGATGCATGTTGCAAACATGTTGCAAACAATCCCTTACCTTGCACTCCCGCCGGCTAGTGGAGGGCTCGTGGGTGCCTCAGCATTGGGCGGCGGGGGGGACTCCTTGCTTTGGGCCTCGTGCGCCTCGGGGGCGCCTCGCCCGCATCTCTGCACAATATCGTCCCAACATGTTTTCAACATCCCATCAACATGCTGCAACCATCACGATAGCGTACTGCAGCACTATTGCAGCGAGCCACGTGATGAATGGTGGGAGGGAAATCATGCCCCGCGAGAGTCCCTTACCTTGCCTCTTGCATGCCACGAATCCTTTCGACAATCCGTTGCAAGCAATTAGGCACCGGTGGAACAAGTCGAAACGATTTCCCCTTAAAGGTTACCGTTGCCGGTTCTAGCTCCAAGATGTCGGAAGGTGGTAACCAAGTCGGCCACGCGGTATTGTCTGGAGATAAATCGTGCGCCAATCTGGAGAAATCGTGCGGGAGCAGTCGCGTTGGCAGCCACTTATGATGCCATACCGTGTCCACTTCCACATAGTGCGCATCGACTTTCCTGCAATGTGTTCCAGGATCCCTACAATATAATCTCAATATGTATGCAACATATGGTAACCATGTTGCATACATGTAGCAAAGAGTCCTGTGAAGCAAGAAAGACACAACCTCAACGTCGAGAAGAAAGAGAAAGGGTGCTACCTCGCGGACAACTCCAGTTCCCTCGTAGATATTGGAAGATGTGGAGGCGCAATCCATGCCAAAAGGCGTTCCTTCTTCGTAATCGTTTCATACTCCGGGTCGCGGAAGCCTTCCGCGGTACTCCAACCTTCCGGGAATATGAGCTTGATATTGGGAGGGGGTTTGAGCGATGTACCCTCCTGAGCATTGGAAGGTTTGATCGGCTCTCGATCGGCTAAGCACCCGCCTTGCGCGGGATTTCTCATCGCGCGCTTGGCTAACGAAGATTGTTGTACGGGGGGGGCCGCCTTCCCTTGGACGAGGGCGGCGGCTCTAGCCGAAGGCAAGCCGGTTCGATGTCGCTCCGCATCACTTGGTGATGATGATTGAGGGGATCGTTCATGGCGAGGTCGCTTTTCACCATGAACAATTTGATCTCCTCGGACCATACTGCATTGAAGTCCCCTTTACCACGCCCATCACCCTTCGAAAATGTACTGCAACTATGCTGTAATATGTTGGACATATACTGCGGACATATTGACGATATGCTGAAGGAACTTTCAAGTAAAGCAATAACCCAAAAGTAGGTTTTCGGACCCCCCCCACAAAAAACGCACACAAGCTATGTCGCAAAATATAGCTCCTGAGTCCATATAACAAGTCTCACCAGAATTGAAGAACATGTTTTTTCAACTTTTTTAGGGCTCACTTCAACACTTCCGCAACATACTGAAAGGGGGGGGGCTAAAGGCAGGGCTCAAGGTCTTGAGCCCTCACGTATTGAAGTGAGCCCTCACGTATTGAAGTGAGCCCTCACGTATTGAAGTGAGCCCTCACGTATTGAAGTGATCCCTGCCTTGAGCTCTGCAGGCGGTTGCACGCGGTTGCACGCATATTGACCTTTACAAAAATTTAAAAAACTTTTTAGAGGAGAATCTGTTCAATACTACTTCAATACGTGAGGGCTCATTCTAATACGTTACCGCTTGCAGGCGTATTGAAATGGCGTATTGGAGATGTATTGAAAACTGCTGATGTCAGCTTTGCCAGTGCCACGTCAGACGGATCTTCGCAAAACTGACTTGGCACTTTTTCGACCCATCTCCAATACGCCATTTCAATACGCCTGCAAGCGGTAACGTATTAGAATGAGCCCTCACGTATTGCAGTAGTATTGAACAGATTGAACGATTTTCGGGGAAACAATTTTGGAATTTTAATTTTTAGGAGAATCTGCACCCCTCGTTCGTGAATCGAACGGCCGAAATCGTAACTCAAGAAGTACCCCCAAAATACTCAAGAAGTTCCCCCGAAATGGCCCAAAATATGTTCTGGAAAAACCCTTCACTGGGACTCGAACCCATCACCTCAAGGGTGTGGGACCAACGCTCAACCACTACACCATTACAATGGATTGATTTCGATGAGCGTAGTCTTTTCTAATTATTCCCTATGCAATGTCACTGAGAGTCTGAGACATCGCATCGCATCGCATCGTCATCATCGTCGTCATCGTCGATCGTGCTCGCATGACGATGACGAGTCGATCCGATGTGACTTCTGAACGGCAGGGAAAGTTTTTGAGCACTTCGATTTTTCTGAACGGTCAAGTTCAAACTCACGTTATTGCACTCTTCACAGTTCGCCGTCAGCAATGTTGCAGCAGCCTCGCCAGTGAGTTGCGTGCTGTGATATTTTTAATTCTCACAGGTTGCAATATGGCACTGGTTTGCAGTGCATGTTTTGGTTATGCGTGTGTATTATTTTGTGTGTGCTTCGCGCGCTCATACTTGGCATGCGTGAAACTTTGACTAGGGAGTGAACGGGAAATTCCCGCGAGTCCTTTGCACTCGATATAGTTGGTTCAAATCCAACTCACTCCACATCCCCCTTTTACTTTCCTTTGCTTCTTTCGTTGACGACTGCTAATTTCTTTCTTCTTTACTAAACGTTAGTTGGTTGGTTTCGTTTTTCAGATCCGCTGAAAACGTTCGCGTGGCGAAGTCATATTAGGTTTTCATCTCGCGTTCATATTCGCATTTATTTGAGGTTGCTCGGTTGTTAATTATGTTTTCAATAAAGGTTTATTTTGTGCTTTTCCGCTTTTTACTAAGTGTTGGCTCTTTACTTTCCTTTTCAGATTGGCTGTTTTCGAGGAGGGCGAAATGGAGGAAATCGACCGCCTCGAGTACAACGTCAACTTCAAGCATCCCTTCAAACATTCTAGGTTGATAAGTCCTTTATGTTTTCAATAGAATATTCTTTTGTGCGTTTCCGCTTTTTTACTAAGTGTTGGCTCTTTACTTTCCATTTTAGATCGGTTGTTTTGGAGCGAAGCGAGATGGAGAAAATCGACCGCCTCGAGTACAACGTCAACTTCAAGCATCCCGTCAAGCGTTCTAGATGAATACATTGATTTTAGGTTGGCATCTTGTAAATAGAAAGTGCACGAGTAGAACATCATTTTGCGTATTGTAAATAGAAAGTGCACGAGTAGAACATTATTTTGTGTATTCGTTGGTATGATAAAATTTGATAGTCCCATTCGTATTCCTTTCTGCCTAGCTAGATACATGTTAATCGTAGTAAAGATGCTCGAGTGTTCCCTACTATTCTTATTTTGTTTATCTCGCATAGCATACGCATAGTGGAAACATAGTGAACACACTGCATGTTGCAAATGTGCAATATGTATGCTATAGGTCTATAATATATATCCAACATAGGCAACTTTTATTTCAATACATATGCAATATGTCCACAGTATATATACAACATATTGAATTTGCATGTTCAATACGTATACAATAGGTCCGCAGTATGTATCCAACATACTGAATGTTCCGTTTCAATATATATGCAATATGTCCGCAATATATATACAACATATTGAATTTTCATGTTCAATATGTATGCAATAGGTCCGCAGTATGTATCCAATATACTAAATGTACCGTTTCAATACATATTCAATAGGTCCACAATATATATACAACATATTGAATTTACATGTTCAATACGTATGCAATATGTCCGCAGTATGTATCCAACATACTGAATGTTCCGTTTCAATACATATTCAATAGGTCCACAATATATATACAACATATTGAATTTACATGTTCAATACGTATGCAGTAGGTCCGCAGTGTGTATCCAACATATTGAATGTTGACTTACAATATGTATACAATATGTATACAATATGTGGGCAATATGTCTGCAACATGCCTTCATAGTGTTTGCGACATGCATGGTGCATGTCTCCAACCCTATACTACACATATGTTGAAGGCATATTGAAATAACTCTCTGCATCAGAACTTCAATATGTCTCCAATACGTGAGGGCTCATTCTAATACTATGTTGCACACATGTTGGAGCGCTTGCAGGCATATTGCACACATATTGTAACATTTTTTATTGTATTGAACATTTATTGTCAATACGCGTGCAATATGCCTGCAATATGTGTTCAATACGATGTATTGCAGGCGTCCAGAAACGTAGGGGAAACAAACCAAGAACCATCTTTAGCTTTCAGCATGCGCAGAACTCGCATGTGCAGCATGAACGAACTAGTCGTTACTACCATGCTGGTCGTTCAACCTACGTCTCGGGTTCACAACCCAATGGCGGTACCATCTAAGATGATGGGTGACGTAGGTATAAAAGTGAGGAAGCGTTGTGCTTCAGCAGATCTTCTACGGAGACTGCACTCACAAAATTCCGCTCATACGTACACTTGCATTGCTGTTCAACTTTGCAGTGTTACTTTTGTATATTGATAATATATCGCGGCGCTTGTATGTTTAGCCGTAACAGACGGGGATTGGCGAATAGAAAAGTGAGTCCGAGTTGAAACTACGCTTGGTCACCAAGTATGTTGAATTAGACCCATGCCTCGAGCGAAAGGCAATACTCACTCGGGCACACGAGGGGGGGAAGGTAGATGAGTGGTCATGCATGGTAGTTATCGGCAGCAGTAACGCAAAACTTTGCTGCCTTACTCTTTTTCTCCGAAGTCACTTTTGATGCGTAAATGCAATACCCACATTATTCTGAATGAAGGGTACTCACTTAGCTCGCCAACCTCATCATGAAGGTAATAATATCAAAGTCAGCCTCTGAAAATACGTAGTTGAGTTCCCCTCGTTGTAGCTGCCGGCTTGGCCTGCCCCCAATATTCCACATGCAAATTTTAAATTTTGGAACATGTTTTGTAACATGAACGATGCATGCATGATTGACATCCCAGATGTGGTATATTTAAATACGGCAATACCTGACCAAATGAGTGCCCTGTCGTGTGACACTTCACACTAGTAGTGACTACGACTATAGTGCTAGTTCCGACGCGACGCGACGCGACGCGGACGGGCCGGGCCCTACCGCACCGCGTGTTACCGCCTATCGCTATCGTGTCACGCGACCGGCGACGGGTGTCACGCGACGGGGCGGGGCACGGGCACGGGGTACAAGCTAATTGCGGAATTACTAGTCGGGCACCGAATTTTAAAAACCATTAGTCACCGCAGGGGGGCTTAATTAATTATTTTAGTCGGTTGGCAAATAAAAGATTTAGTCGTGCTCTCAATGCTAGGGGGCTACAACCCGTATGGGCAAGTAGACGTTAGATCTTTGGGCGAGCATCGCGATCCAACGTCTTGCCCATGACTTGGCCTGGATTGGGTTGGACTGGGCTGGACACTGGATGGATTGGGCTCGGACTGGATTGGCGGATTGCGGGACTGGACGGGACTGGCTGATTGGTACAAGTATTGTTTATCTGTTTACTTCCTTCCCAAATTTCAGGTGAGTCGCGGGTTTTCGCGCTGCGTTGCGCCGCGCACCTTCCAAGCCGAAGTATGGCCGGGCGCGTTGACACACCGTATCGATATGATTGTAACTAGAGACGAAGGAGCTCACGCGTTTTAGGTTTTATCCCCCAACGACTTAGCCCAATTGCGGACAACCTGGTGCGTGTCGTTGGGCTTGTGGTGCAGGCGGACAACATAAGCGGGCATGCACTTCGTTTTCAAGCTCCTTGTGCTGATTGTTGAGGTCATCGTGGATTGTCAACATCCCGCATGTCCCCGCGACTTCTCATCGTGTCGTCAAATGTGCTATCACCGCTACAAGTACATTTCCAAACATCACGAAACGACGACAGCGCGCCGGCCGAGTGAAATATGCAATTCCGTCCGTAATTTGAAGCCAGAATTTCAACGCCGCACACGCCGATTCGAGAATTTGTCTGGGGAACTCGTGCGTGGCAGTCAAGCCTTTCGTCTCCGGCCAGGCCCGGGGATAGTCGCGCGTATTTCTAGTTTACGTGGGGGGTTCCTGAGGGGGCTTCTTGAGGGGGGTTCCGTGGGGCCCGTGGGATGTTCCTAAGGTATGAAATAGCCAATTTTCCTAAGGTTAAAGGTAAAAAATAGCCAATTTTTAATCCAGATTTTAACATTTTAGTCGCCAAAATCTCGAATATAAGCAATTGTGTTGAATAATTCCGCAATTAGCTAGTTCGTAGTTGTGTCCGAGCTACGCACCGCACCTCTCGACTCGGTCTGGTTCCGCGCTAGATTAAGATATGTGATGTCGCTGTCGTTTGTTGTCCTTCGGTTGTAGCTGTCGTGTGTTGATCTTGTAGTTGAAGTTGTGTGCTAGGTGTCCCGGTGTATGTTGTGTCTCTAGCCTACTCTCGTACGTTCAGCCTTACTACATACAAAATAGTGGTCAGATACTGTTCAGATTCTCTGATCGTGAGCTAGAGACAAGAGAGTGACACAGATCAACAAATTCTGTACCTTTTCATGCTTGAGCCACTCGTTTGTGCAGTTTGGACGGGCTCTGAGTGCGATATGCAGGAATGAAACTGGATATCGAAACGGTGAAACAACAAGCGCGACCCTGGTTGCCGACGACTGGATGGAGAAAATACGGATACGCTAAAGAGGCACCGTCAGTTTGGAAGGGGGAATATGACGGACGTGCAACGGATATTGACGTGGTCGACGCGCGGGACTTGGACTTAGCGTCGTTTCGTGAGAGGTATGAAAATACGTTTCAACCAGTCGTGCTGACAGGTTTGTCGGATGACTGGGAAGCAAGACAGACATGGGAGCCCAGCGCCCTGGCCAACAGCCATCTTGGATCATGTGATTTCGACGTTGGTGACGAAGACGTGGTGAAGATGGATCTGTCTTCATATCTTGCATATGCGTCCGCCACCGACGTACGAACGGCTTGTCCCCTCATGATGAAGCCTCGTAAAAATCCGGCAAAAACAATTCTATGACATTTTTTGTGTTTCTTGGTCGTCGTTGTGGAGGGAGAGGCGGACATAAAGACACCTGCAACGAGGGCCACACATCTGCACCTTCATGCTGAACTCGCCTGTTACATTTTAAAGCAGTTTTCTAAAAGTACTATTTCCCAACCGCTGACCAACAGAACGAGGTCTGGCAGGATGATGCTCCATTATATATTTTTGATGCTCACTATGGGGAACGGCATCCGGAAATGCTGCAGCACTACAGGTAAGTACGCTGTCCAAGACAAAAGGGAGCGTCGATATTTGCGCTTAATTGGAGTAGTAGATTGATCAAATACTCCTGGCCGAGCGTACGACGCTTTGTTTTAGATCAGCTTTTTGCATTTTTGCGCTTTAGACTAGCGGCGTTGGTGAGGTCTGGGTTAAAGCTGAGGGCGAGCAGTGTACCCGAGCTCTTCACCGAGGACTACTTGAAATACTTGAGCTCGTCTCCTATGCTGCGTCCCGATTACCGTTGGTTTCTCGTTGGCTGCGAGCGCTCAGGGTTCTGGATTCATCGCGATCCCTTTTATACCTCTGCTTGGAATGCTCTCATCTCAGGTTGTCCCAGCCTGGTGAAGGCTGCCGCTCTACTTTTCGGATCTCGTGTGTGCCAGCCCCTATCCAGATCCATACCTGGAACCCGTTGGGTCTTACCAAAGATTGAATTCTTCTGCTTTCGTCGCGTGCGATAAGACATAGAACTTCGATAGCTATTTCCTTTCTGGTGCGGCGCGCTCCTTCTGTGCTTGCACGTGGCGAGGGCCATTTTGCTTCTACGATCGAAAAGAAAAAGTAAGGGATAATGGAAATAGACGTGTACGCCTTCAATCAGCGTTTCTTCCTCTGCGACTGCATATACATAATATACGTATGTATATACAGCGTATACATAGATATGAGCGGGGCTGTGTCGGATACCCTGCAGGTACCAAGCGCTGGGTGCTGTTTCCGCCCGAAACCTCAGAAGCGCTGCTGCACGATGGGTGCGATTCCAGTGCGTCGCCGCCGCTTTCATACATTTTTTTCCTCAGCCCCTTGACAACCATATCACAGTTCTCGGACTTCACTCGCAGGGGACCTCGCCGCACTCCTAAAAGCAGGGAAGACACACCTGGGTGGCAACTGATGAAACCTTGAGGAAAGCGCGCAGGCCACGGCAGCGATGGCGAAGCAGGCTGTGAAGAATTGCCGCAAGAGGCGGTACAAAAGGAGCGGGCTGCATCGCACTGGTTTGCCAAGGTAAGCGGATAGGACTGTAGTCTAAATGCCAAAGCTTGCTGCAGTAGCAGTGGTGTGTTCTTCAAGCCTGCGACATGCTTTTGGCACGTGGATTTTCCCGCCGGTACTAAATGTCGTAGAAATCAATTCTGGCGGGTTGGTGGTGCATAGATGCAAGAGCTTCTTATGGGCATTCTAGCACTCAGCGTATGTCTTCTTTTGGTTCCTCGCCCAGATTGACCACCAAAGGTACACGGTGGAGGGGCGCCAGGTCTATCCTAGAGTCGTGCAGCGCCGAGAAGAACTGGGGATGGTGGAGTTCATCCAACAGCCAGGAGACGTGGTCTATGTGCCTCACCAATGGTGGCACATCGTCATGAATACCAGCCTTACAGTATGCATCACACAAAACGCTCTCAATCGTCATGGTTTCCTGAAAGCCTTGAGAGATTACGAGGGGACTGACAAGGAAGGCGCATTGGCGTGGCGCTCTCGTTTGCCAAGTGATATGTTACACGCATTACAAGACATCCAGCAAACTTGAGCATCTGTGAGAGTACAGTAGTAACCTTGCTAACCCACCACTCTATTTAATTGTGCAATCGTATGCGAGCAAGGGGTGCGATGGAGAGTGGCATCTACTGCTGTATTTTGGTTGCCTTAAAAGACTCGAGGGCCTGTATTTTTTGCTTTTGACCCTCATCATGCAGATGTGAGACATCTATATATGCTATATAGACTGACTGATAGTACTTGAGAAGGTACATACAGCAGCCAAACTGGTTCAAATTTTTAATTGGCAAGACTGCACTGATAGAACACCTAACCTGCAGTGAGAACAGAAATGCAATTTCGGGAAAAGTGCGCCCAAGCAGTTTTGATATTGTCACATGCATACCTGTGGCGATGACGAGAGTGGATACGCATGCACAACAAGTAATCAACTCTGCGCATACACACACGGCGCTGATGCAACATTCATGGTGGTCAAGTTAAGTGCATGGCATTATATATGTGTTGTGCAGCGGGAAGTTCCCTTTCTAACTGTAGTATAAGCTTTGGGTTGACTTGGTTTAAAAGACTTCATAGTGGTAACTGGTAAGGACGGAGGTGTGTCGCAGAAGGCATAGGGGGTATATAAAACGTCGAATTTCAAGAGATGAGACTCGAAACATGTATGGAGGCTTTCACTCAAAGCCCTCCCCCAAAGCACTACATTTTTCGGGTGCAAAGCTACGAAGGCTACCGTGAACCTTTTATTGTTTTTGTAACGGTCAACCCTCTACACACGTTCCAGTTACTTTTGCAAGAATTGTTTTGTCCAAAAAAACAAAAAGTAAAAGTGATTAATCCCCAACGCTCTAAAATAAGGTAAACGACACAAGTATCAATTAACTTTAAGGTCCTTACAATGTTTTGGGCCCCAAGGGGAGGTCCGTGCGAGTGAAATTTCAATGAATGTGTATTAGGGGATGCCCTTTTAAGGAGGAGACGTGTAGTATTTTTGTAAAAAAACGCATGCGAGGTGGCGGTACTACCAAAAAATAAATGTTGTAAAAGTTATGACTGTTTTTTTTATTAATGCCCGATACCCTAGCACCTGAAGATGGCGTTAGCCATTTATATGTTGCCATCCCATTAAAGATGTCATCGACGAGCCACGCGACGCGACGATTTGGTATGATGTCTGAAGATGCCGACCGCGACTGACCGCGACTGACCGCGACTGCGGCGTTAAGATTGGCGTAAGATTGGCGTTCACAGAACGTAGTCTGTCTACCACTGAGTGGACAGAGATAGTCCACACAGGTATTGAATGTCTGATCTGACGAATACAGGTATGGCGTATGGATCATCTAATAAAAAGTTATATATGATGATATAAAGTTTCTGATACCTCTTTATATTATTATACTGAAACCCGGTATGGATGATCTATAGCGCTCCGTTGACCTTGAATGGATAAATGTTGGATGGTCTGGCGCTCTGGCTGATATTTTGTGCGTGCTCGGTCATAAATCGCGTGGATCGAATGTCTGGGGGATTACATGAATAGCTACTGTGTACCAGCTCCCATGATGGTGCCGTGTTTACTGTGTCACGACTACGTACCATCGCAGCGAATTCGTATCGCACGCCTAGCAGTCCCGTATTGGTGCAGGAAATTCAAAACAACTCTTTCATATGTACTCACGCTGGAACACATCTTATTAAGTTGAACTCACACTGGCAGCAACGATCTCACGGATAACCGACCGAATTCGTTACGTATGAACACCCACGCGCAAAACTCTTTAGGCACGTGTCTCGTCTCACTCCCCCCTTTTGCACTGGTGAACCACCACGTCCAAAATCATCAACGAGCACCAGTCGCTTTGTAGTAAGCTGTCACAAACCACGGCTTATCGTGTACCTCAGCTGGGTTGTGACACTTGCTGTAGCAGTCTCTGTGACGAACGTATGACACGCGCAGTACGATACGCGCGAGGAGTTATGACAGTGACGAGATACGGAAATACGGATGGGTGTTACACTTGTTTGGAGATAGCGAGAATAAGTAGGGCGGCGTAGTGAGAGTGAGCAGACGCTCATTTTTGTTTTGCCTTCGTAACAGTGATTCCGAGAATAACCAGGACTCGCTTGAGACCGCGAAAACAGCAGTGTTATGAGATAATTAATGAGATACAGTATTCTTATGCTTGTAAAGATATACATTTGTGGACTTGCCCTTGTGCGACTGCGTCAGAACTGTAATTAACAGTCTTTTTCAAAACAAAAATGTGCCTTATTACAGACATGTCGTCTGTAATGCTGAGAGTTCAACAGCAGTCCTGAAGAACGAGACCTCTGAATGGTGATGCCAGGGACGGATATATCCGTACTGGTAAGCCTTGGAAGAGGTTGAGTGAAGCAGGCTGTTGCGACACTCGAAGTTCACCAGTCTTGCGAAGTACAGCGACAGCGGTCACAGCAGAACCAGTTGCTAATTTTACGAACATGATTGCAGCGTTGAGAATTATGTACTGGGCTATTTCGGGAAGTGACATCCTGCTGGAGCAAAGCACCAGACGGTAAAGCCAGGGACGGATTCATCCGTACTGGTACGCCTGAAGGCGTGGAGCGAAACAGGACTGTCAGTGGGCATCTTCACGACAGCATTCTTTGTGGTCACCTGACTCATGCTGGCGTTCTACTGACTTACTGCGTGGACCAGAGACACTAAGTGCAGAGGCAACCCTGCTGGACATCTGGGAGAGCCAATATAAGACCGGGTCACAGATGGAACCTTGCTCACCAGTCGTGGACGAGATTATGCTGGCAGTGATTGCTACTTAGAGCAAAGCACTGAAAGGTGAGGCCAGGGACGGATTCATCCGTACTGGTAAGCTGGGAAGTGTGGAGTGAAAAGAGCCTTCACACCAGTATTTCTTCTTCACCAGAAAGGTAGCAACGGAATCCAAGGCTGACCGCGAGGAACAGCAACGGGCAGAGAGGCGTGCCCAGAGGGCGATACGAGTGAGCCAGCATTTCTCAGAGCTGGAGGGAGAGGAAGGGGCTGCCGGTGGCCAGCCTGAGGCACAAGCACTAGTACAGCCTGAGGCACAAGCACCAGTCCAACTGCAAGCCCAAGCCCAGGAGCCATTAGTAATCTTTGAAGAAGACATGGAGTATACTGACTACGCTCGTGTCAACCTTGGTACACTGCCCAACTACACGGGCACCAAGGAAGAGGATCGGCCCAAGTTCCTGAGGGAGTTTGCCGACATGTGCGAGAATTTCGTACGGCAGCACAACGCCAACGTCAGGAAGAGGCTCAGGTCCGGGGCTGGCACCCTCACCGAAGCTCAGATGAAGACCCTGAGAGAGACTCCCCCTGACTTTGAATACCTGTGGGACATGATCCCTGCGTGTCTGGCTGGAGAGAACTCACAAGCTCTCAGCTGGTGGCGCGAGAACTATGAAAGAGGGGGGGTAGTGACCTCCAACATGGACCGAGTCCTGAAGGACACTAGCGAGCATGGCCCACTCGAGGGTACCATCCCATGCGCTAGGCCCCCTTTCAATGAGATGAACACTGGCGCCACGTGGGTGATAGCGAGGCCGGTGACGAACCAAGACACCCAAGGGGAGGTTTCCGACGAATATCTGACTGATGGAACCTCCCTGAAAGGCTTGACGGGACGTGATGGCACCCGTGATACCCAGTACTTCTACGCGCTCAGGGGCTTCATCGCTGCCCTTGACAAGAAGTTCATGATGAAAGGGACTCAAGAGAAAGTGGATCTGTTGACACAGAAGCCACAAGAGGTGGGGCAGGATGGGCTGACCTACATGAAGATGTGCCAACGCAGGGAAATGCAGCTCAACACTGGGAAGGTGTTGAGCGATGAAGAGCTGCGTACCTTCATCGAGGACTGCGTAGACAACCTGCGCATCAAGATCTTCCAGACGCGGGTGAAGGAGCAACTGAGGGCACAGTTCCCGCCACCCAATCGGGTGACCTGGAAGGACCTGGAGGCCATCGTCGAGGTTCAAGACAAGCTCAAGGGCGATGCAGAGTCTTGGATCCTCACCTTCCTCCAGGAGATCACCAGACGATGTGGCTGCCAGTACTCCACCTGGGAGGCGCGACAGCATGGCCTTGACCTCAAGGCCATAAAGAACTCGATCAAGAAGATTGAGTCCTCTGAGGTGGCGCAGTCAGGCGAACCAGAGAACAGCAAGAAGGTAGATGCATCACCTTCTAAGAAGATGAAGAAGGAGGTGAATGTGGCCGAAAGAGCTAAGAAGGCCTCCTACAACAAGACGCCACCGCCAGCAGAGGGCGTGCGTACGAACGACAAGCCCAAGTGCTTGCGCTGCTTTGGAGGGGGCTGGCATGAGTCCGATCCCGAGCAGTGCAGGAGTGGTTATAAACACGTCAAGATGCCTGCTGGATTCCACGAAAGCAGGCTTGGTTCCAGCTAGTGGTGGGACGCGGAGAACGCCGCTCTGCGCATGTATAACCTGAAGAACCGCTTCAAGAACTCTGACTGGGGCATCCTGGTGACGGACTGGCAGCAGCTGTCCAACGAAGAAAAGGACAAGTACAGAGCCAAACAGCTACCGGAGGACAAGCAGAAGAGCACCACTGGCAATCCCGAGGCGCTGAAAGCAGAGTACCAGGGCATGGTGGCTGCTAGGAAGACGGCCAGTCGTGCGGGCAGCGTGAAGGCGCAGGTGCTGTCCGAGGATGAGGGCTCCGACGGGGAACCAGTCGCAGCGCACGTCGCGGAGAGGGAGACGCACACCGTCGACACATGCGCGCACCACCATGGCGGCGCAGGGGTAGGAGTGTCGTCTGGCCCTCCAACCGAGTTACTCACAGCCATGGCCGAGGAGATGGGCGAAGAGGAGCTCTCGAGCGCCCTCAACACCTTGGGTCTGGGGGCACTCCCCGAGACGCTGTGCAAGAGTGTGGAGTCTGAACTCACGGCGGCTCCAGCAGTAGCCCTGGGAAGTACCCAGCGCATGAGGGGCTTCCCAGTGAAGACACCCGAGGAGTACGAGGCAGACGCACAGGTGCCCATGGCGCCTGCGGCGGACGAGATGCAGAGGAAGGTGCAGCTCATGGCCTCCGTGATCAAGAGCCTGGGAGCAGCTTTCCGCAAGCTAGCTGCTGGACTCGTAGCAGAAGGTCGCATAACAGCTCCAAGGGGTGTGGAGACCTTGGTGGAACTGGCTGAGAACAACCAGCTCCCCGTGCCGACAGCCTCAGCAGCAGACTGCCAGGACACCAGCGACGAGGATGATGACTGCCCGGGCATGGAGTCGGGCGACGACAGTGACGAAGAAGAGATTCCTCTGGATGAGATGCCGGAGGACATGGTGGAGCAGCCCAGGAAGGAGAGGACGACGGTGCGTGTAACAGCTGCAGCTGCCACCGTCCAGGAGAGCTACGGCGTGAGAGACTTCAGCGAGAGGGGGGAGCTGCACGCAGGGACCATGGAGACCAAGGCGTACGAGCTATTGAAGAAGAAGATGCTCAGTGGTCTTACAGAGGAACAGCTCACTGCCATGGCGCAGGTCCAGCCGTATGCAAGCTCCTGAACGAGTCTCTGGCACAAGGGATGGCGCTGATGGCCTCTGGAGGCTTGCTTATGTTGTACAAAGCGCTTCTCCTGGACACGGGGGCCAACTGCAACATTATCCCAATCAGGACAGCCAACAGGTTGGGCTTGACCATCTTTGATGCAGAGACAGGGGCCAGGGTGGCGAGATGTGATGGCAGCCCTGCGGAATTCACGAAGTACTGCTACGTGGATGTGGTTCTCGCCGCGGGCACGCCGTACATGACTCTGCATCGGCTCCACGCCTTCGTCACCTACACCAATGACACGACGTGGGACTTCTTGGTGGGCACTGGACCCCTGAAGAACGCCCTCAAGTTGACCATCGACCTCTACAGAGGCATTGCTACTTCTGAGGCCGCGGTGTCACTGGGTATGAAGGAGAAGGTCACGTTGCCATTGATCGAGTTGACGCCGCCCGTCGATGCAAGGAGCAAGCGGAATGAAGACCCGAGAGTGTGCCTGGCGACCGAGATTTTCGACGCTGATGCCACGACAGCGCGCACTCTTGCCCCCGCTTTTGATGATTGCGAGCTACCACCACGTGAAGCAGTGTCCCTGGGCGCAAGGGGAGAAGACCGTCTGGCCCTCGCAGGGGAGAGGTGTGCGCCTGCACCTTGTGCATTCTCGCGAAACCACCCCGAGCTGATGGAAAGCCTGGCGTCATGGCTAGAGGAGATGAGGCTGAGAAGGTTCAACTCGGATGAGAGGGAGAGACTTGAGGCGCGCTGCCAGTCCATGGTGCAGGCGGGCTTCCTGAGACCCAGCTCGATAATGCAAGTCGAGCTCAATGGGCGAGTCAGCTTACACACCGAGGGCTCGACGTACGAACCTCCGCCGCCTGGTACGTCCTTGACAGACCAGATGCTGGGCATGCTGCAAGCATCATCACGCAGCCAGCGGGAAGCCAATGTGGCGACCAGAGTTGAGTGGTCCAGTGCTGAAGAGCCAGATACGAGGGGGTCCCGCACGCCAGCCAGCCTGACCACAACTCAGTCAGACCCTCGCTATCCAGACCTCACGCTGAGACAGGAGGCCGAGAGCGAAGCTGCCTTCAAGCTGGCCAGCGTGCAGCCATGGGAGGGCATGGCAGTGAACCCGTGGGACCACCAAGACAAGGAGAGCAGCTGGACTCAGCAGCGCCTGTACATCGACCGCACGGGCTATGCTCGTCTGTGCACACTCTGCGAGGAGGGCGATGGAGGTGGTGTGGACGCAGGATTTGTGCAGGTCAAGTTCCCGCGATGTGGAGAATACAAGACCATCCTGGAGACGGAGCTACTGTGGCCCGACTTTACGTTGGTGGACCAGAAGGTTGACAAGGAGACGAAGATACCCTCAGAAACCTGGACCACGAGGCCGAGCGGCAGGAAGGACAACGACCAGGTCCCACGCCCTGACTGTGGTGCCCATCGGGAGGCAGGAAGGTACACGATGGCGAGTGTTCAGGAGGTCCTCAACACCCATCAGACGTACCCAGGAGTCGTGACGGGCAAGCTCATGTGGGACAAGGTGGCGCGCCAGTTCTGCGGACTCAGCGAGCACACTCGCGCCCAATGGGATCTCATGGAGCGCATGGTACGTCACACCATGGAAGGCGTCACCATCATGAACCCCATGGGCAAGATGACTGGCGAGTTCCAGCTGCCTTTTTACTATGAGAAGGACCAGCGCTGGCAGTACCAGCATCTAAAGTATGTACAGCGAGTGGACGTCGCTGACCTTCGAGCTCGACTGAAGGTGAGGTACGACGTGGAGGTGACTGGTGTGGAGGGCGTGGATGTGAAAGTGATCCCGCAGCTCACGCTGTCAGACGCACAGGACAAGGTGGGGAAGTTCTACCCGGTGACAGATGGGGAAGGAGGCGATGGCGAGGTGTTTAGCACGAACGCTGCCGCCGTGGAGTACCTGCATCTGGGGGACAACCCGAGAGTGATGCTCGGAGCATGCAAGACAGAGGAGCAAGCACGGGACGCGCTGGACACTTATGGGGCCAGAAGAAACCCTCCAGTGCGCACATCCAAGACTCTCAAGACGTCGAAGACGGTCAGGGGGGATGAGGCAGGGCCATCTGGCTCCGCACCGCCACCATCTTCTGCACCGCTTCGTTTACGGCATCAAACCTGGCCCAACGGCGTCTTCGACCCTGCCATGTTGGATTACCACGCTGCAGTGTTCCAGGGCACCTACGAGCCGGAGTCGCCCACTCGCAGCGAGAACACAGCTGGAGAAGCCAACTGGCTGGATCTGGGAGAGATCTCGGAGTTCATGGCGCTGCATGGACAGACGGTCTTCCTCATCCAGTACCGTTGCTTCATGGGCAAGATCGAGTTCCAGCTCGGGAAGCCCTTCGCGCAGCGAGGAAGGGGGGTGCACACGCAGCAACTCAGCAACCAGACCCTGCACCGGTACGCTTCCTCCGCAGGAGTGGGACGAAGGGAAGAGTTTCTGCCTCTGGGTGGGCAGTCGAAAGGCTGCACGGGAGGACTCCTCGGCACCTTGCAGAAACATATGACGCATCTGGTTGATCGCACTCAGCTCTTGGGGATCGCCAGAGACCATTTGAGCGATGGCCCACGGCAGGGCACCCTACGGGTTTTCAAGACCCGTGCCAACGCCCGGTCCAAGGCCGTGTATTACCTCTTTGAGGACAATCGCTACTACAGTGAGCGGGGCCCAGCAGCATGGCGTTCACCTTGGAGTACCTCTCCTCAGGTACGCGCAAGTTCGACTGCTGCAGCTGGGAGACCTGGAACAAGGTGGCGGTGATGCACCGAGAACCATTGTCTGCGTTCACATCCTCGGTGGGCCCGGCGTTGCTAGCTGAGGCACGTCGGGCAGAGGTGCAGGCGCGTCTTCGAAACGACTTCATGAGGTGCCTGGACCCAATCGAGGGAGGGGATGCAGGAAGTGAGGAGGGAGACGGCAGCATCTCAGGATACTCTTCCGACCTCGCGGCTGTTGAGGGTGTGAGCACTCACACGGGTCGCACCAGAACACCGTCGCCGCTGACAGAGGATGAAGACAGCGTGGAGGTCATCAGTGAAAGACTGGTTGGGCTGTCTGCCAGATTGGCGCACGGGGAAGCCGAGCTCGCGGCAAACCACCTCACCATGGCGGCTCTCTCGGAATCGATACAGGCGCGTCAGGCGATCATCAGAGAATATGAAGAGCGACCTCGTACTGCCCGCGCAACTGCGAGGATTGGAGCGGGAATGAGCACGCTTGGGCCAGACTGCCCGGGGCTTGATGGTCGTGGTGGCACGCAAGCCACGACCACGCCGACACCCTACTCTGGCCGAGTTCTCGGCGGGATATCAACCATGGGCTTGGAGTGCAACATGGCACAGAGACCTGAGCACCATTCAATCAACGACATTCTGGGATCCCCGGCACATTCCATCTGCACGCAGCAGACTGAAGCCGTGCCTCCAGCAGCACAAGAGCAGGACTTCTCCGTTTCATACGTGCCATCGACCCCGAGCTCTACAGCACCCAGCAGCCCGGAGCGTTCCAGTGGCTTCGTTGCGCAGGTCGGCACTCGACCTCCAGGCCATCCTACAGCGCGCCCGCAGAGTCCAACTGAGAGTGCCGCACAGCAGCGTTCACCACGGGTTGGTCAGCGCAGGAGGAGATCTCCGAGCCCCAGGGAAGGCGCGTCGCGTGCTCCTCAGAGACGCCAAAGTTATGATGAGATCTGGGAGGAAAGGAGAAGGGAGAGCGCCCTGGGGCCTTTTCAAGGGGGCACCGGGCAGGCTGCAGCCCGGCACGCCCGTCACTGAGAAGCAGCCCCGGCGAGAAGCCGGGCACGCAGCCCGCCAATGATAGGCGGGCGAAGCGCACTCAGGTGTGCTTCCTGCTCGTGGGGGTGTTCGTGCGCTTGCATTGGCCGCAGCTGCCTCATTTTGCAGTGATGGCAGCATGGATGGCTATGGAGGTATTCAGGTTTCTTGGTGAGGTCGTCGCCTGCTGGGCATTCCACGCTGAGGCGCCCCGCAGAGCCATGGCACGCGCGTTGGGGGCCGTGCGCGCGACGCCACTCGAGCCATGGGCACATCAACAGGCGCCTCTCCGAGTCTCCGAGTGCTGTTGGCACTGGCCAGGCACCTACTGCTGTTGACCAAGGGCGCTCTTGAGGTAGCTGGGCTCCATCACGCTCGGCGTGGGCTGTGGTACGTGCCGTTGATACGGTTCTGCCTCGTCATGCTCGCCATGCACTTCACACACATGGTCGGCACTCTGGGGTGCGTCTTGACGGTTGGCGCCCACATTGTCCACCATGGGTTGCCATGCTCCGGCTCAGTTCAAGATGGTGGCACATCCGCCGCGCTGGAGACTCAGGTGGGTCGCGCGCTGGCGGTCGCCCAGCGGATCTTGGCCGCCGGGCCGGCTACGCTGGCCGCTGTCCCGCGGCGCATGCAGAAGCCGCGCTTTGCCGCTCGACTGCAGCGCCTGCAGTTCACTGCCGCTTGCTACCGAGTGGCGCACTGTGTCTATGTGATATCAGTCTTGGCGCTGGTGGTCTACGTGTCTGCAGGAGGAGGCCTGGGCCGTATGCAAGGGGGGTGGAAGATGTTGACTTGCATACTGACCCTTCACCCTCCAGTTAAACCAGTGGGTACCGGCAGAATTTTAAAACTTTTGCTGCTGCTAGCGGTGGCTGCTTGGGTGGCCGTCGTGGCCCCTGGGGAGCCTCAGGGCGTGCTGACGATGGACACGTGCTCGAGCTCGCCGATCAGATCTACCAGGACCGCCTGGGAAGACCAGAGGTCTTCGCGCCTATGGGACACCGGATGGGAGGCTATGGTGGCAGAGCAGGACGAGGTGCTTCCGCACACGGTGCTGGACACGTTACAGCCAGGGGGCACAACCAGGGTCACCAAGGACGAGGCCGCGTGGCTGGACACCGAGCTCAATGCCACCTTTGGAGGACATCCCGAGTTCACCGAGGAGAATTGGGAGGAGATGCGCAACGTGGTAAGGAGGTGCAGCTACTGCTTCGCCAACAAGCCGCAGGACATCAAAGGCTACCATGGGGGCGCGACACATGCGACCTTCGCCATCCCTTTCAAGGACGAGACTAAGGTAGCTTACCAACGACCGAGGAAGTACAGCCCGGGAGAGCAGGAGATCGTCGACCTGCACTGCAAGGAACTGCTGGAATATGGCTTCATCGAGCCGGCTTCGCAGCACTGCAGACACGCCAGCAACGTGGTGGTTGCAGGGAAGAAGGATCACGACACTGGACAGTGGACCTCGACGAGATTCTGCGTCGACCTCCGATCTACGAATCGGTTGTCGCTGAAGGATAATACGTTACCACACCGTCCAGAAGAGCTCTACCAGCGCGTGGCCAAGGCCAAGTTCAAGACTACCCTGGACGCGACCAAGGCGTTCCACCAAATTCCCATGACCACTGAGGAGGACAGGGACAAGACAGCGTTCTGGTGGGGCAACCAGCTTTATCGCTACACATCCATGCCGTTTGGAGCAGCTGGAGCAACCGCAGCCTTCATCAGGATCATGGACTACGAGCTACGTCATCTGCAACACTGCACGGTGGCGTACGTCGATGACGTGTGCATATACTCAGACACCGCTGAGCAGCACATCAAGGATGTGGAAGCCGTGCTTCGCACTTTGGGGGATGCAGGGATACGTCTGCATTCGGGCAAGTCAACCTTCGGGTCAGCCACGGTGGACTTCTTGGGCTACCGCATCGGCTATAACACCATTGGCGCGCAGGACATCAAGTGCAAGGCCATCCAAGAGCTGCCCAAGCCCGAGGACAAACCTGGAGTACGCTCCATCCTTGGACTCATGAACTACTACAAAGGTCTGGTGGGGGAACCCATGGGACCCAACTACTCAGAGATGGCACGACCATTGAACGACCTGCTCAGAAAGGAAGTGTTGGATGTCAAGGGAGCTTGGGGGAAGGATCAGGACCAGGCATTACAAGCATTGAAGGATGCCCTGTGTTCGGGGAGATGTTTGAAGCCCATTGATTACAGCAAGCCCATCTTCCTCTACACAGACTGGAGCAACCATGGCATTGGCGCAGTGCTGGGGCAGAAGGACGAGAATGGCGTAGAACACATCTGTGTGGTCATCAGCCGCTCGCTGTCGAAAACCGAGAGACAGTACGCGAGCTTCCAGGGTGAGATGCTGGCAGTGGTGTGGGCCATCCGCACATTACGACAGTACCTGCACGGGGTCCACTTCACGCTGATCACCGACCATTCGCCGCTCACAACACTCATGGAGAAGGGTGACCTACAAGGTCAACACCTGCGCTGGGCCATCAGCCTCCAGGAGTTTGAGTTCACGGTCCAGTACCGACCAGGTCCGAAGAATGAGAACGCGGATGTGCCATCCAGGTATCCACTGCCCAGCACCGCAGACGAGACTGGTGCCCGTTTGGACCGTGAAGGGGACCGAGCCAGGGAAGCGGGGCGTGCCGAGAGGCCAACGCGCTGCTTCACAGACGCCATTTGCTGGGAAGTGACCAGGGAGCCACCACTTGGCCCCGAAGTGAGCCCAGAAGCTCAGGTGGCCAACTACTGCGAGAACATGGTCAGGGAGCAGCTGGGGACCAGTGCAGTCCATCGACTGTTTGATGTACACTACCAAGAAGAGCGGGAGTGTAACAAGGGGGTCATGTTTGACACTGACCACCCGGAAGTGGCCAGGTGCTCGGGCAGGTTGACTCGGGTCGCCTGGGATGCCCTCAGCCAGGTACGGCCGATCAGGGGTATGCATTCCGGAGGTTCACCAGCGATATACGGCGACGAGACCATGGAGGGTGGTAAGCTCAAAGTGCCGAAGAAGATCGACACGAGAGTGATTGACAAGAGCTTCTTCCGGGAAGCCAGAGAAGAGGGCGTGGTCTGCTATGAGCCGTGTGGGGGCCTGTGTGCTGGACTAGAGATGCTCTTGCGCTGCGGAGTTAAGGTTAACAAGTACCTCTACCAGGACATCTCGAAGTCCAGCCAGACGGTAGCCAGGGCCAGGTGCATGGCGCTCAGTCGCCGTCATCCTGACTTGTTCCGTGCCGAGGCAGCCCACTTGGAGCAACTGCCCAGCAACATCGAAGACACCAGCCTCATGGACCTTGTACATGCAGGGGCATTGAGTGGAGAGCAGTGGGTCATGGTGTGTGGATATCCATGCCAGGACCTGTCACCAGCTGGCAAGCTGGCTGGTCTGGAGGGCATGCACAGCAGACTGTTCTACCAGGCAGTGCGAGTCCTCTCCACGCTGCAACAGCTGCAGCCTCAGAGACCGCCAGCATATGTGCTGGAAAACGTTTCTCCGCTGTCACACAAGGAGAACTCGAAGATCAGGAAGGAGGTGTTCCCCATCATCAACAGCGTGGTGGGCCAGCCGGTGTCCTTTGACGCGGCGCGCGCGGGATCATACGCGCATCGTCTACGAGCATATTGGAGCAATCTGTTCCAGAATCAGCAGTTCAATCTGGTGATGGAGCGGGTGGACAGACCACCAGACAGATACGTGCGCGACATTCTGCAGCGAGGCTGGAAGCCGCGCAGGGTCGTCACAGGAGACAGGAAGCCTCACTACACCGCCAACGTTGTAGGAGAGCCTATGAGAGTATTGCCAACCATCTTGGCGACACAAAACTCTCGTGCTTTTCGCGCGCCTCGCGCAGGCACAGTGGTGAGGAAGGGAGATGATGATGAAGTGGGGGAGACCAGAGAGGTCAACCTGGACGAGAAGGCAGTGGCCATGGGGTACAGCGCAGGTGAGCTGCGCGCGGCACATGGCATGAAAGACGAAGAATTGGCAGGAGTGCTTGGCCTTGCTATGGACCGAAGAGCAATGGAGCTATTGTATGCGATTGCCGAGGTCAGCACGACCAAACTGCCGATGAGTGAGGAGAGTGAGGAGAAGGAACATGGCACGCTAGTTGCCATCCCCATCGTGAAAGCCACCAAGGTGGCTGCCACCTCCGAGGGCACGGCTGAGCCGGTGCGAGCCCAACTAGCAGAGTGGATCACCAGTTCCAGCGGCTACACCCAGCAAGTCGCGCGACGCCTCAGCCATCAGGACTGGGAAGAGCGACTGCAACGCATGTGCAGCCAAGGACAGAAAGGTACGCAGGGGCTAGGCACCGCCGACGCAGTTCCACGCCGCAGGCAGTGGAAGATGGCCTCCATGAAGCTCGCGGGCTACGAGGCACGTCACCAGCAGGCCTTTTCAAGACCTGGAGGCAAGCCAGCAGAGACGAGCTCAGCCCCAGAATGGGCACCAGTGACAAAGGAGAAAGAGATGAGGCTGCCTAAGCTGCCCGACACTACGAGAATGGTTGCCATGCTAGCCAGCGTAACCAACCAGGAGTCATTCCGAGAAAGATACCCCGATATACACGAGGACGAGCTATGCCTCGCGTGGATCAAGACAGGAGGAAGAGTGGAGGTGCCCAAGGAGGAATATCACAGGGTAAGGAAGAGGGCAGCGCGTCACCGTTGGGACGAGCTCATGGGCGAGTTATACATGGTCACCGTCAGTGGTAAGGAGCTGCTGGTGCCCAAGCCCTGTGACAGGATTCAGTTGGTGCGTGAGCACCATGAGAGGACCGGCCATTGGGGCATCAGGCGGACACTGAACCTGTTGTGGCAACGCCATTACTGGGCAGGCATGAAACAGGATGTGCAAGCAGTGGTCACTCAGTGCCAGACTTGCCAGAGGGTGAAGACGCACTATGCACGGGAGGAGGCGAATCTCACGCCGCTGGAGATCAAGTCCTTCATGTATCGCTGGTCCCTGGATTTAGCATGGCCTACGAAACGCATCACGAGGGCTGGGAACCAACGCGTCTTGGTCATGATTGAGCACTACACGCGATTCGTCGTGTGCGTTCCAATCCCCGACAAGGAGGCCGCCACCATCGCCAACGCATTTCGCTATCATGTCCTATCCGTGTTTGGGGCGCCTGCAGAATGTTTGGTGGATGGGGGCACAGAGTTTGAAGGTGAGTTCTCTGCTCTATGCGAGCAGTGTCTCATTGACCGAAGAGTGACTTCACCGAGTTCCCCAGAGAGCAATGGCTTGACTGAACGGGTGGTACGCACCCTCAAGTTTTGCTTCAAGAAGATGGCCCTCGACAAGGGCCTGGACTTCGAGTGGGATGAGATGCTCTGGTCACTCGTACTCAGCTACAACGCAGCTAGGCAGCAGTCCACTGGAGGGGCGCCATTCACCTTGCTGTTCGCTCAGGAAGCCACGGTGCCACCGGATCTTCGTGCTCGACCCGAGTTGGACTTTGGGAAGCAGGAGGAGAAGACACTGGCTGATGACCTGTTACAGCGAGCCGCCATCGTGAAGAGGCTCATGGTGCATGCAGGGTGCAACCTGGAGATCGCTCAGCACCGCGACACTTTACGGTACGAGCACAGGAGGAGTGGCAGTTACGAGCCGAAGCCGCACCAGTTCAAGGCAGGCGATTTCGTATATATACGCCAACAACCGCGCTCTGGCATGGAGGTGGCCACCAAGTCAGCCATCCTGAAGATAGTCAAGGTGCAAAGAGATGGAGTGGTAGTGTTGGAGGACAGCACGAAGCTGCGGGAGAAGAGCACAGTACAAAGTATTGCGCCATGTCACTTACAAGTGAAAGACCAGTACGACTGCAGTGCAGCCATTCCCAGCAAGCATCTCGCGTGTGAGGTGTGTATGCGGACAGATGGGGAGGCAGCCATGTTGCTGTGTGACACCTGTAACCGTGGTTATCACACGTGGTGTCTGAATCCGGCGCTGGATGGAGTACCTGAAGGGGACTGGCAATGTCCCAAGTGCTTAGGTGGGACTGTGGTGGCAGCTGCCGCCGAGGTGAGCGCGTCAATCGTTGACAAGATGGCGGCCATGGAGTTGCAGTTGAGAGAGAAGCTGGGATCAGATGTGGTATTGTTGCCTGCAGACGTGGGTCCGCATCGTGCAGTGAGGCCGGGACGTGAAGACCCATGGCAGGCGCTGAGCTCGCGGCATATGCTCAGCAGAGAAGGGAGCATGGGGAATCTTCCTGACAGAGTGGCCTGGGGAAGCCAGGAGGAGCTCAGCAGAGTGATCACAGAAGTGATGCCAGGATTCTGGCATGAGGGCCATCGTACCATCTTGAGCAGGAAGTGTGCAGAACAGCACGCTCGCGCGAGAAGTCTCCGCAAGACGTCCACGGTGCAGGCCATGAGCCCCGAGGAAGTTCAGAAGAGAGGAGATGTCACACAACTGAGCAGAGCTCAGGTGAAGATTGCCAGTCAACTGGATTGGGGCTTAGAGTTGGTGATGACAGTTCCTCAGGAGGTCAGGCGTTTGGCGCACGAGGTGACTTGGGAGAAGATCACACAGGTATGGGATCCTTGGGCTGGCACAGGTGTCATTGGCAAGGTTATGTCACTGGAGTGGCCTCATCTGAAGGTCATGAATAATGATTGGAATCCGCAGTTGAAGTGGCACGAAGCCCTTAATGCTTTACAACCGGGCAATTATCGAGCCTGGAAGGAGAAGTATGGGGTGTGTGACGCAGTGGTAACTTCACCCTGGTTCGCAGTGCTGGATATTGCGTTGCCGTTGGCAGTACTGGCCAGCCGAGTGGTGGCTTGTATTCATGTGCCATCGCACTACATGACAGATATGACAGAGAGCAGGGCACAATACTTTCGTAAGCTGTGTCACGCTGGACGTTTACATGTGATTGGGCATTTGGAGCATGGACCTATTGGCAGAAGATGCATGTGGGTCATGGTGTTTCGCAACCCTTTGACAAGAGCCAGGATGTTGCGAGGAGGGGAAGCTTCTGGAGTGGGTATGTTTACCTTCAGCATGGGCAAGTTCGCAATGGATGGCGTTACAACAGAAGATGCTGAGCAAGCTCTTGTCTAATGTCTGTGCTACCAGTGGCAGCTACAGATGGGGGATGTTGAGAAAAAGAGCTTGCACAAGTGGTGAGAAGAGATAAAGAGATATCAAAAATTTTGAGATTTTGTATAGTTACAGTAGCAAGATAACTGTGCAGTCATATAAGGAAACATATGCAAAGTCGAGCTAGTGTTGTATAGGCACTGACAATAAGTAAGACTGTCTAGTAGTAGGGCTAGAGGGTTGTGCTTTGTGTGGACGCTTCGTGCATAAGTTCGCGACAGCTGTCACAAACCACGGCTTATCGTGTACCTCAGCCGGGTTGTGACACTTGCTGTAGCAGTCTCTGTGACGAACGTATGACACGCGCAGTACGATACGCGCGAGGAGTTATGACAGTGACGAGATACGGAAATACGGATGGGTGTTACACTTGTTTGGAGATAGCGAGAATAAGTAGGGCGGCGTAGTGAGAGTGAGCAGACGCTCATTTTTGTTTTGCCTTCGTAACAGTGATTCCGAGAATAACCAGGACTCGCTTGAGACCGCGAAAACAGCAGTGTTATGAGATAATTAATGAGATACAGTATTCTTATGCTTGTAAAGATATACATTTGTGGACTTGCCCTTGTGCGACTGCGTCAGAACTGTAATTAACAGTCTTTTTCAAATGTTGAGAAAAAGAGCTTGCACAAGTGGTGAGAAGAGATAAAGAGATATCAAAAATTTTGAGATTTTGTATAGCTACAGTAGCAAGATAACTGTGCAGTCATATAAGGAAACATATGCAAAGTCGAGCTAGTGTTGTATAGGCACTGACAATAAGTAAGACTGTCTAGTAGTAGGGCTAGAGAGTTGTGCTTTGTGTGGACGCTTCGTGCATAAGTTCGCGACAAAGCCAGAGTGTAATTAAAATCAACGAGCACCAGGCAACTCTGAAGCAGGGCTCTATATCGGTTTGGTTTTTCGGTATCGATACAATCCGATATCCGAAAAACGGTATCGATAATCGGCACAATCGATAAATAATCGATTACTTGGACATTTATATGTAATTTGTTATAAATTAAATATGGAACACCAAAACCTGCACAATCGATAGTTAGACATTGCAATCCGATAATCGGCGATCAATACGATATATCGATAATATCGGTTATCGGAAATATCGATATAGAGCCTTGCTCTCAAGCTGCTGTGAAGACTCCTCCCGCAGCAAACTTTCCGATGTTCATCGCATATATCCCTACTCCTTGCTGCTCGCCTTTGCCTAGCATCCTGGCGCTGACCTTGGAGTTGCAGTTACGGAACGCACCAACACCCACATACACCTGCGTCCAATGGGTCCATGCTCTAGATGTCCTGAGTAGCGTGCAACCTGCCCGCTCGCGCCAGCTTCCGTGAAATAAGCCGCCCTGGGCTCCGTCACATCCGTCGTATGTCACCGATCATTTTCGATGGCGTGGTGACAGCAGTGTGGATTTTATAAATCACTTTGGTGAGCTGACCTCACCGTAGTGGTGCACAAGTCCCGAGAATCGCGAAATATTTCCCCAATATTTCCCGATGTACATATATCCCTTTGGCGACATGTTTGTAGTAATTTTTCGGGGAACCATATAAAAATTTCAGTTTGTATCCTGGAATTAAAAATCAGAAGTTGTATTCTAGGATTATCACTTTTCTATTTTAGGATAAATGTCCACCCAAACATATTATACAATTAAGACACTGAAGAATTAATATGCAAACTTGTATTGTGTTCGGCATACAATTGTATACCGAACACAACACGCGTTGTACTATCAAGCTTGTTCACGGTCTGTCTACGGATATCACACTATTAATTTCTTTTGCCTAAGGGCAGATGACAATTAAATCCTTTTGCCTACGGGCAGATGACCACTCAATCCATTTGCCTACGCACAGACTACCATTAACATCATTTGCCTACGCGCATACTACCATACATGGCATTTGCCTACGCGCATACTACATTAAACCCAAAAATAAAAATAATAAGAATAAAAAATGTTAAATATTGAAATATTGATGACATATTGATTCATTTAATCTAACCGACTTCTTTCTCTCTTTGCAAAATCTGCACGAAGGCCATCTGCTGGATGCAAGGTTGGTGCCGTCAGCATTGTTAGGTCTTGCCCAGGCTTCAGGCGCCATTGATAACTCCTCAACCAGACAGCTAGACATACTTTCATCTCAGTAACAGCAAAGGCTGCACCTGCACATTCGGCGAAGCACAATCCGGTCTGAAACACCTCGCGCTTAGGCACATCAAAATCCCGATTTGTGTAGTGTACACAACACATTGGCAACAACGCATTGAGGGCATTCAGTGGCAACTCCAGTTAAGTATGCAGATTTGAGAACATCTTTACGATCAAAACAGGCGACCAAAACACAAACATTCCATATTCTTTTATCATTGTACACCAACCAAAGCATGCGAGATAGTTTCAAAACTCGGTGACACATAGTATCCTTTACACTTGCACCATCAATCAAGTAAGAATACAGTTACATCCGAAATCGCAATTCCAAGGGAGCAGCAAGCACACGCACCCAAGCATTTCCGAGGGCCTCCCCCGTAGCCCTGTCAATCAGCCCCCCCGAGGATCTTTTTAAAACGTGCCACATCTGCACAATCTCAATCAAAGTCTTCATACCATTGGCAGATCCAAAGAAACTATACAAACCTGAAAGTTTAAAATACTAAACTCGGCAAAAGGGACCATAATGCTCCCATTGACTCGTCAGCGGCGTGTCAATCACTCCACCAAAAGGGACCATAATGCGCCCATTGACTCGTCAGC
>LGRX02029323.1:0-17372 GCA_001247695.2 Cymbomonas tetramitiformis | reverse complement strand
TATGGGCTCTGACTAGCCCCTAGCCTGACCCTGCTTCCGTATCGTGTCCGTGACATCCTAGCACTGTACTGTACAGTAGTACAGTACATTAGTACAGTCTTGCTTCACCGTCTGGGTTTCCGAGAGCATAAAGCCTCGGCCAGACACTGTTTATGGGATTATCAGTTTGATGCTCAGCGAGCTTAGCCGGACAGCGTATCTGTCTTCCTCGCAGGTTATGGCCCGCACCGGCTTTCCGGTGATTCTGATGATGGCACAGCGCCTTGCTGTTGCCATGTTCGGCTAAGTAGGACGTAGGAGGGGTTGAGCGCCCACTTGGGCGGTGGTGTATCATTCTCGCGGTGTGGCCTTTTGACATGTCAGTGATGGCGGCACGCGTTGTGCTCGCCTTCGCTGCGCAGGAGATCGGTTTGTGACGGATTTATTTTTATTTTGCAGCAGTATCGTCGCAGCGAGAGTTGATCTGCATCGTGCGCCACTGGCCCTGGCAAGGACGCTCCACACGTTGCGAATTTTGGCCGCTCTCAAACTTCCGCTAACGACCTGTGATTTTCAATCTGTTCAGCTGAGGCTTCTACAGAGTATCTGGCCGCCGTGGCAATTTTATACCACCACCCTGCTGAGCTCAACCTTTCCCCTGTCCCTCTATCATGGTTACCACAGCAAATAGAATGACGCGGTCTCGCGTCCGTAGATTAGAAACGATTTTTGATGACGTGGGTGCGCAGCACGCTGCGACACCGCACACGCCGCAGATGCCAGCTCCGACCACCGCGGCTGCGAAAGAGGTTCTTGAGAAATGTCAGCGGCTTGCTCGGGAGAATTTTGACAGAAAGGTTGCAAAGACCGTTGCCACTAAAATTCTTGGAGACAAGTCTGAGCGCTTCGCTGGGACCGAGACAAACGCAGTCGACATTTTTTCACAAGCCATGCATGAGCTACGCACGCAGTTTCTGCTGCAGTCACATGCATTTGCTCCCCTGTTTGACTTGACCGACATGGCTGTTGAGGCTAGGCATAAGGCCAATGAGTTGCTGCTTTCGGCTCTGACGTTTCTGGCTCGCCCTGGCTCGCCTGCTCGTGACTGGCTTGAGGCCTCTGGGTCTGACGTTCCTGGAGATGGCAAGCGCGCTGCCCTTGAGGTGGTGCGCATGCTCCAGGAGCGCTCAGAACCCTTTGACTCTTTTGAGTCGCTGCTGGCGGTTCGCATCCCCAGCAGCGAAGATCCTGACCGTGGCATCCGTGAGTTCAATGGCCTGTTGCGGGACGTTCAGCGTTCCCACAACTTGCCAGAGGACGCGGTGAAGCGGCAGTTTCTCAAGGCTCTCGGCAATGCGGCTCTGTACCGTGACTTGGCTAATTCTCTGGCTCGGGCTGACCAGCGGCAGGGGGTGTCTCTTCTGACTATCCAGGCTCGTGTGCGGGAGCAGTTCCGCCACGGCCTGAAAGTCTCTGACACCCGTGTCTCTGCTCTGTCATTCGGCGATGGCGCGTCTGACGTGGCTGCGGCGTTGTCCAGTCTGCAGAAGCAGCTGGAGCGCATGCAGCATGACATTCGTGACCTAAAGCGGCAGAAGCGGGAAGGGGCACCGCCTGCGGGCAAGCACCTTACCCGCTCTGCTGCTAAGCATCATCGTGCTGGTGTTAAGCCACTTGGCACCGCTCCTCCTGTCTCGTTTGACAAGAAGAGCGGTGCCTTCGTGCCTCACTGCAGAAATGCGGAGTGTGCACAAAGTGGTTTGAAACACTGGCATGCTGATGAATGCCCCAACGGCGGTCCTCAGTCTGCCCACTACTGTGGTGCAGTTGAGGACTATGAGACTGACTGCCTGGCTGTTCGTTTCCAGCGTTTCTATGACGCTGGGGATGAACATGCCTTCGAGTCGCTCTGCACGATGGAAGGTCGCCCAGAGGTGGTCGAGCTGTCGGCGCATTCTTTTGTGACGGCTGAGCCCACGTCTCTGCGGCACTTTCAGGATGCGGCGGCTTCCGCTCAGGATGCGGCGGCTGACGATGACGGCATGGCTCAGTTTGGTCTGGCCACGTTCCACTCGGATGCACGGGGCTCGATTCCGCCACCGCCTGCGGTTCGGCATCCCCCTGCACTCGTGGCTGGTGGTGTGCCTGCGGCTCATGACCCGCCAGTGGTTGTCCCTGGCTCTCTCGGCTTGCCTGGCTCTGTCCCGTCACTCCAGCTCGGCGACTCTGCACCGGCTCCGCTGTTTGCTGGCATGAGGATTGAGGCTTCTGACATTGGCTCTGAGGTCTCTGACAATGACCAAGGCTCTGACAGTGACTCTGACGGCGGGCAGCGAGTGGCTTTTGGCTCCTTCGGCACTCTTGGGCAAGGCTCTGACTCTGACCTTGCTGATGGGGGAGCATCGCCAGCAGCAGCTCCGGTGTACCGTCCGCGGGCTCCGCCGAGCTTTCTCCGGTGTGCATTGATGGCTTCCGTGCTGTGTTGCTCCTTGGTGGCCGGTGCTACGGCATCTCTGGTTGCCGTGGGCGGTGGTGACAGGGGCCTGGTTGAGCCCGGAGCCACCGTCCGTCGGTCTACTGGAGATTTCTTTGCTTCGATTCCACCACTTGGTGCTGCAGACATCCGTGATTGGCCGCCAGATGATCGAGCTCTTTTGTCTCCTTCTTCAGTGCTCAAACCGCCGTGGGATTCTACTTATCTCGATTCTTCAATTGCTTTACTTTCTGCTGTGGATCCACCTTGCCCGCTTGGGCCTGGTGGTGCTCAATTTGACACGGACAATTTACGATTCACTTCGGGATTCTTCTGTACTTGCATCCCGACCGCTGAACTCAGCCCCGCTGACCAGCCTCAAAGTGGCTGAGTTTCTTAGCATTTATCCTGGCAGCTTGATTAGCTTTAGCCCAGTAGTGGGATGCCCGGGTCAAGACCCCGGCACCCAGCTAGCAGTGATCGGTTTCCACCGAAGTGAATGTTGGGTGTTTGTTTATTATCTCGTGGCTGTATTATCCTG
Source organism: Cymbomonas tetramitiformis (assembly GCA_001247695.2). NCBI lineage: Eukaryota > Viridiplantae > Chlorophyta > Pyramimonadophyceae > Pyramimonadales > Pyramimonadaceae > Cymbomonas > Cymbomonas tetramitiformis. Next base: position 14,379 of record LGRX02029323.1, on the reverse strand, counting down.
TACCTGCTTTGCTAGGCAGTCACACCCACGGGTGGTGTGCTGGACTTCGGGTTTAGGCTTAGTTATTATGGGCTCTGACTAGCCCCTAGCCTGACCCTGCTTCCGTCTCGTGTCCGTGACATCCTAGCACTGTACTGTACAGTAGTACAGTACAGTAGTACAGACTTGTTTCACTGTCTGGGTTTCCGAGAGCATAAAGCCTCGGCCAGACACTAGTTATGTGTTTATCTGTTTGATATTCAGCGAGCTTAGCCGGACAGTAGGATTTGTCTTTCTCGCAGCTTCTCCATCTTCTAGAGTTTTTTATTGCCTAGCACTTAGCTTTTTCTCTAGATGTCACCCTGCTGAAAAGTGGGCTGAGCCCCTTTGTGGGCGCGCTATAGCAGAGGGAGTAGCCCCTGGTGTTTTCACTAGCCTGCTTTGCAGGGATACCGCACTCTCAGGACTTTGTCCCCTTTGCTAGCGTAAATGTTTTATTATTACATCGGACTTGTAAGCACTTTGGGATGGCACATGCCGGATTGCCCGAGCCGGTGTGGCTCCTAGACCCTGCAGTGCTCCTGCCTCCTTGCCTGGTGACACCTCAACCCCACGGGGTGAGGTGGTGTCACGGGGAGCCCAATCTTGCCCACCCCAATGTAAAAGGGGGGGCACAGTGGGCCTCCTGTCTGTCACCCCTCAGCCTGAGATGTCACCAGTGTCCGTTGTCACAGTTATCGGTGTGCTATAAAACACTCACCTAAGTATTTTATATCATCTTAGTATCCGAGAACATCCGCACCTGCGTACCTGTTCTTCTGCTCCTTAGCACCCGACATATATATATATACTTATATATATATATACTTATATATATATATATATATCTTGTTTCCTCAAACTGCTATGGAGGATTAACGGTGGAATGGATAAGATTTTTAATGCAGTCGGAGATTGCGCTGCTTAGAGATATCGGGGGGTCTCTACGAGGAGTCCACTTTAAACCCTTACCTACATACAGTTCTTAGGATGTTGCCCCCCTCGCATTGCGTACTGTAACGAGGCAGTCACGCAACGGCATCGGCAGCGGCAATGGTGTCCGCGATGTCGATCGGTGTTCACCGTCTGCTGCCGGCGACGTTCATTGCGGTCACTGTGTCGCTGTCTGCGTCTCTCACGCGATAGACGCAGCCGTGACATGCAGTCATCATGTGTCATCGGAAAAGTCACGGGGGACTAGATATACCGTACTGCCCCCTGTATGACATTCCTCGATGCATGTGACAGATGGCTGCATTATTATTCGGCTCGAGACCGCGAGTCATAGCGACAGAGACCGCGAGTCATAGCGACAGAGACCGCGAGTCACAGCGATAGTGACTGCGAGCCACGTGTTAGAGTACTCGAGCATCACCATAGCCGTACTCGTACAGACTTACACAGCGCACGTAGCATAAGCTACTTAGACTCTCAGACTCTCACATGTGATATCTTTACAGACTTATCACCGTTTTCAGCCTCATATTTATGCGTACAGCGATAGTATTAAAACACGGATATATAGAATATTCTACCCTATATGTGTTTCATACTATCTATTAGGTTATGTTATACCACAACGCACCACTGCAATCTCTGATGAAACAACAAATTTCAAATTAGCCGCCAAAAGCACATCGAACTGGCAGTCAGCGAAAATGTTTGAAAATTGCGACTTGCTTTTACACTAACCCTCCGCAGGTCGGGCCGGTTTCAATTTTAACTCGCCGAAACCTTTTATGATTGGGAATTCTTTTACGAGTGCCCTCTCGGCCTTTCATTTAACTTCAATGTTGAAACGCGACCGTTAATTATCACATCGCTCTGCCAAAATTTGAGGGACGCCTTAGATTTTAGGTAAATTACGAGCATTTACCGCGGAAGCGCTGGCCAATTTTTTGAAAATTAACAAAACTTAGAGAAAATCTTCATCTCAACCCCTAGGGGAACGTCTTGCGCAACATCGTCGCCTTCACCGCCACCAACGGTCCGAAGGTCTACCATGTCAACGTTCACACCAACAACAACTCCGGGATCCCAACCGCCAACACAAGAACTTCAACCACCTTCTCAACGACGATTATTTACTTCACGACAACCTCTTCCCCCATCTCCAACAAACGAAGAAATCTCCATCACCATCAACGCCCTTCTTCAAGACCTCCATGCCGTCACCGCCAAAGTGGACGAGATCTCCACCACCATTACCTCACTTGGATCTGCATTTCAGCGCTCATCTGCTCAGTCCGACGAGATCCACGAGAATTACGTCACGAAGGAAGAACTCAACGACGTCAATCAACTCAACGAGACCATCCTCGACGACTTAATCAAAGTCCGCGACGAATGCGTCAACGCCACCTCTCTGGCTCGCACTGTTGCGAGTAGAACTACTTCATCTTCGACGCCATCTTCAGTCGTAATTACTTCGGACAAGATGTTCGACGCCACCAAGGAATTGGAGACTATTCCAGAGGTTACGCCATTGCAACATCGAGATGGGCAACCACTTCCTCCAACCAAGATCAAGCACATCATGGACGACAACACCAGCGCCTTCAACACCCGCTCCACCACTCCTGACGTCACTCCGCTCCTGAAGCAGTTGAAGACCGCCTATTATGCCCTCACGGACATTCACGAGCGACAACAACAACGTGAACTCCAATTGAACTTCCTCACCGCGGGCGGCGACATTGTGTTCAAGAAGTTCTGTGAGGCCCTGACCCGTGTGCTCACCGCCACCCGACCTGGACACGCCCCAGCACTACTTAACCTTCAACGCCGACTGAAGGACGAGCCCTACGACGGTATCTCCAATGGACTTCTAGCTCAACTTCTGCTTGCGGCCACTTGTGCCAACACACAGATTGTGTTGGCACAAATTGTGAAGGACTCCCCCCAGGCTCAGGTGGACGGCAGACTGCTTCTACTGCACGTGCACTGCCGCCTGATCACCTACCCCCCCTCCACGGACCACTCCAACCTCACCAAGGCCAAGGCCCTCCGAATCTCTGAGTCCGAGGACCCCGGCTTGAAGCTGAACACCTTCGCCACCCTCATCGGCAGCCACAGGCAGCTTCACCCCGCCTTCTCTGGACAGCAGGAGCAGGAGGTCCTCATCGACATCTTACGGGCCTCCCAGGACACGGCCGAGCACCTCTTTGACATCCCCCTGTACTTCGATGTCATCCGCACCTACGAGGAGAACAACCGCATGACCTCCTCTGGCTTCCCCGGTGGTCTTCAGAAGTTCATTGAGGCCATCGGTAATGTGTGGTACACCCGGGGCTCTGCCCACCATTCCCAGCTCCCTGGCTCTTCATCCCGCCCCCGAGCTGCCTCCATGACGGGGGAAGTCCGTGAGGGAGGGCGGGGCTCGGCTGACACCACCAAGCCGAGAGAGAAGCACCCTAACGGCAAGGGCGGCAAGGGGGGCAAAGGTGGCAAGGGTACGCACCCTCGGGCCACCACACCACCTCCATCCAGGCCCCGCTCACCACTACGGGGCGGCAACAGAGCTGCCTTCATTGAGCACGAGAAGGCCATGTACAAAGCGGCCAAGCTCAAGCACGCCGGCTCCACCAACAAGGACTCCACCCCCTCTGGCACCTGGGACCGCTTCAAGTTCACCCCCTCCGACCCCAATGACAAGTCCATCGGCCACCCCTGCCGCTCCTGCAAGTACAAGTTCAACAAGACCGTCACCCACTCCCTCGGCAGGTTCGGCTGCCCCTGCACACTGGCTGAGAGAGCCGACATGTGGGTTAAGGCCGGCCCCCCTCCATCTGTGAACCATGTCTCTGCCCCCCGCCCCTCCACACCCGCACCCCCTGCCACCCCACCGCACCCCCTGCCACCCCCACCTCACCCCACGACAGTGCATCAGCTGACCGCATCCGAGCTGGCAGCTCTCAGGCAGGAGGTTGCACAGCTCAGAGCAGCCACCCCCTCCGCCACCCCGCCCCCCCGCCGCTCTGAGTTTCACCATCCAGCTCAGGCAGTCAGCTTCCAGGCAGACCAGGAGGATGATGAGACTGAGTGGCCCGCCCTCACCAGTAAGCCCTGGATCCCTCAGTTCTCTGGCCCCTCACCTCACCCAACCCCCTCGGCTTCGGCCAACCACTTCTCCCCCAATCCCTTCAGCTCCCTCTCCCCCTCCGCCTCTCCACCCGACACCCAGTTCACCTTCCCCCAGCTGGACCCCACCGCCCTCTTTGCATTCAGATACTTTGACACCGTCACGGCTACTGACTTGAGAGAGGACCCGGACCACGAGGACCCGGCTTGGGAGAGGACAAAGCGGCAGAGGAAGCGGGACAAGGAGAAGCAGAAGAAGGCCATTCAGCAGCAGCAGAAGCTTCAGCGGCAGCACCAGGTAGCTGAATCACTGGCTTCGGCCAACAGCACCGCCACCGCCCCAGTCCAGACAGACATCACCGTGGACTGCAACACCCAGTGCCCTGTGCCCTACCTGACTGACCTCTTGACCGGCAGCACCTCAGTGGCCTCCACCATCTCCGAGGACACTCTGGACACTGCCTCCGAGGACACTCTGGACACTGCCTCCGAGGACACTCTGGACACTGCCACCGAGGACACTCCGGACACTGCCACCACCCCTCCCACCTCCACCGCTCCCCTCCCACCACCATCACCACCCCCCGACTGCCACCAGCCTGAGCCTCGGGCCATTGGTATCCCCCCAGCCACCACAATTGCACCTGACACTGCATGCATTCATATTGCAGTGCCTGGGATGGGGATGCATTGGGAGGGCACGCATACGGACCCAGTTCACATTGCTGCCGTACACACCGCCACACCACAGCCTGGCTGTAACACTCCCTCGGTCACACGCACCCTAGTAGCCATTGCCATGCACTGGATCTCCTTCCACGCGGATGGAGCGGTGCTGTTGGCCGAAGCCAGTGATTCAGCTACCTGGTGCTACCGCCTACACTCGGTGCCTCTGACAGCTCTCTAGCCCCCTTGGAGTGTACATACCCCGGGCTTGAGAGTATTGGCCTCTGGGCCGATGTCTCCGACTCAGGCTCCGAGTCAGACACCGAGGGCTATCCGCCCCAACACACACCTCCTCCTCCTCCTCCTCCTCCAGTATCCGACACTGACGGTACGGTGCCTGCTCAGCCCACTGCCGATAGGGCAACTACACGGGCTACAGCGGGCACCCTGCCTGCATTGGTGGACACTGACCGGCTGGCTGCTACCTCAGACACACACATGCAGCCCCCGGTCCCGTCCACAGTGCAGGCCTGTGCCGTCACACCGGATTTCCAGTTCCCTCCTATCCCTGAATCTCAGGAGGACACCTCGGAGACCACTACTAAGTGGAAGCAGTTCATGGCAGACACCCCGATCCGCACTGACACACCTCGGCCACGGCCAGACAGCTCACCCTCCCCAGAGCACTCTCAGTGGGATTTCTTAGTTGTGCCATCTCCCTCCTTCCAACAGCTTAATCAGTTCCTGGAGAACTACACCCTGACTCACCCCTCATATTGCACCAGTGACCCTAATGAGGATTGGGCCCAGTTTGAGGTCTTTGATGACAACCATTTGGGCCCCTGGGATCAGCATTGAGGTCTACGACCCTGCGGTTGCAGCGCCGTGGGGAGAGACCTCAGCTGCACCGACAGTGCCCCGCACTGTCCCCACGGCACACCGGTCTTCCTCCCTCTGCTTGGGAAAGGCCGCCGTGCCTCCAACACGCACGGGCACCTCCTTGTAGATTCAGGAGCCTCACATCTCCTCCTGAACAACAGGGAGCTCTTCACTGAGTTGTCCCCGTGCACCTCCAGCATGACCACAGCCTCAAATAAGCATTACAAGCCTCACAGTGTCGGCACAGCCTCCATTGATTTCCCGTACACCGACGGCACTTGGATCACACTCCCCTTTCTCCAAGCCTTCTATGATCCAAATGCCCCAAACCTCCTCTCAGTCCGCCAGATGCTCAGACACGGGGCCCGCTCCCCTGACTTCATCGACCTCACATGGCACCACGGTGCTTCTATCTTTGACCTCTATGACACTGGCAGAGACTATGTTGTACACCCCAGCAGCTGGCGAGCCACCCCATCTGCCCACTCCATAGCACAGAGGAGACCCCTCCTGCAGCCTGCCCCTTCGGAGCTTGCAGAAAAGGGCACAGTCGACTGGATGGTTGCTAGGTCCGCCTACAGAGAGTTTGCTCAGCACAGTCCACATGGCTATTGTGACACAGACCTCTACACGGACGGCATCCCCTAACCACGGGGTAACACACAGTGCCAGCACTACTACTCCCTCGAGGACCCTGCTGAGGATCATGTCTGGTGCGGGCGCTCTTTCTGGGCCAACCCGCCCTTCATCAACTCCATCATCCAAAGGATGTTGATGAAGATGCTAGAGGACTTCTGGTTAGACCCTAATAACACCTCATACACGGTGTGTCTTCGGAAGTCACCATCTGCAGCCTGGTGGCCACTCACCTATCACTTTCAGGAGATAGCCACCACCCCAGCGGGCACACCCGGCTTCTTCTCCCGCCCTCGAGCTGGTACCTACTCCCCCCAGGACCTCACAGATGCAGGAGAGGAGGGCGGTGCTGACCGTGTCTTCATCCAGGGGGCTCCGTTCGACACCATCATCCTTTTCAAGGATGCCACCACAGTCCCCAGGATTGACCCTCATCAGTACCTCCATGCCTGTCTGGGCCACTACTCACACGAGTACATTGCTCACCTCTTCTCACAGGGGCTTCAGTTTGCAGTGCCCAGACGACACCTATCCATGAAGACACTCAGGACTATCCTGTCAGGCCGCGGGTGTGCTCATTGCAACACCTGGAATGCCAAGCGCCCAGGACCCTTTAATGTATTTGACAGAGCCAACCGCAGACCACCTCCGGCTTTGCCAGCCAGCCACCGGCCTGTCAAATGGGAACAGTCCAAGCCATTTCAGCACATATTTGCTGACATTTGGGGCCCATGCAAACCCCCTGGCTATGACGAGTCAGTCTTCATCAGTGCCTTTAAGTGCCCCGTCACTAAAAAGGCCTTCGGATATGCCTCACCTTCTAAGGGAGGCCAACACTTCCACCTCCAGACTATCCTTGATGACATTCAGTCCCACGGCTTCACACCAGAGACCATCACTTTCCACACAGACTGCGCCACAGAGTACACATCGGAGGAGATGAAGACACTCCTCCGACAGTACCGCATGCGTCATGAGACCGGTCCGCCATACATGCACGAGTTCCAGGCTCAGATTGAGGTGCTCTGGAGAGACATGCAGAAGATCATGAACAGCACCATGCGCACATATGATGCCCCGCTGTACACGTGGCCTCTTGCTGCACTCCATGCCATTAACACAGTCCTCAATGTCATGCCTACTAACAAGCACATTGGGATGGACACACCTCACCTCAGATACACTGGCCGTCACTTCGACTACACCGAGCTCCGGCCCTTCTGGTCCGAGTGCAATGTCTGGCAGGACCCCGCACAGCGCTCTAAGGCAGGAGCTAAAGCTGACACTTCGGCTAAGCTGCAGCCTAAGAGCAAGCCCTACCGCTATGTCGGGAATCTCACACCTGGCAACTATCTATGCTTTGACACAGTGAAAGGGAAACTCAAGGCTCTCTCTAGGCCTACGTTTGTCACTGACACTGCTCTCATGGCTAAGACACTTGCCAACACACACAACACTCTAGTTGATCCCGCCTCCACAGCTATCTTCACAAAGAAGCTGTACCCCATCCGACGCCCCGCAGCCCTCTCCTCCCCCGACATCCTCCAGCTTGCATGCAGCACTCACGAGTCAGAGACCTTTGCCTATGTCAAGGTCCAGTGTGCTAAACTCAGGCATCCAGTCTGGGTCAAGCTCATACACTATCTCCAGCTGGCCAAAAGCCACTATGCCACTCTCATCAGCTTTCTCAAGCACAGACACAAACATGGGGCACCTAATGTCTTTTACCCGTGTTTTGCCATGTGCTCGGCTAAGCCAGCTGACCGACAGAAGTATCACCCTGCAGTCATCGTGTCTGTAGACCATAAGCCTCAGGTCCAGCACAGATACCAGGTGTACTTCGACTCTGCTGACTCACACTCCACCCAGTATGCAGACACCGATGCTGTCATAATCTCCCCAGACCAGAAGGCCATGCTCCTTGCCCTCAGGGATGCAGACTCGGACCCCGCAGACTTCCCGAGTGATGCCTTCATGGACGAGCCTGACCCTGCCACATACAGACAGGCTCGGCTCAGCCCTAATTGGAGACAGTGGCACAAAGCCATTCAGTCAGAGATCGGCGGCATACTTCAGCCAGACAGGGCCGATCCAGTCACCGCCTTCCCTCCAGGCTCCACCGTCCTCCCCAGTAAGTTTGTCTTTAAGCTCAAGAAGCTGACAGACGGCTCCCTTGATAAGTTCAAGGCCAGATGCACCACCAGAGGAGACATGGACCGTACCTTCTATGAGGAGGCGGAGACCTTTGCCCCTACACCTCAGCTCACCACCTTCAGACTCCTACTAGCGCTCTGCCTAAAGCACAGACTCATGCCATACCACTATGATGTCTCTCAGGCTTTCCTACAGGCTCTAATACCTGAGGATGAGCGGTACTATGTCAGGTTTCCGAAGGGGTACATTCATCCCAAAGGATATGTAGGTGCCTATATGAAGAAGGCACTCTACGGACATCGGACCTCAGGCAGACTCTGGTCAGAGACCGCACACAGACTCATGACAGACCGCTACCCTACACTCAGCAGGTCCACATATGATGAGTGCCTATACATCGGCTGGATTGACACTCAGCTCTTCATAGTCCTCATCTATGTTGATGACTTCATTGTGGCTTGTGCCGATGAGCTGTCCAGAGCCCGCTTTCACACTGACATCATGTCCACATTTCAGGCCACCTACTCTGGTGTCCTCAACCAGTTCCTCCAGCTCAGAGTTGATGTTCAGACTGAGACACTTCCTACAGGAGAGTCATACCCGACCAGGATTGAGCTTTCACACGAGCGGAGCATCACAGATCTGTGTACTAAGTTCAGCATAGACACGGATAAGCAGCCACCTCGATCACCGATGACAGAGGGTCTCTCCCTCCCCATTCCCTCACCTGATACCATTGACAGGTCCATTGCGACACCCCTCAGATCCTTGATCTACTCTCTGCTCTGGTTAGCCAGGACAGTCAGACCCGACATATATTACCACGTCACATATCTGGCTCAGTTCTGCCACCAGCCCACAGTTGAAGCCCTCACCGCTGCCAAACGGATTCTACACTATGCCTATTCCACCAGGGACTACACACTTGCTATGGCTATTGACTCTGCAGCACCCCAGCTCACCGCATTTTGTGACTCAGACCATGCAGGAGACACTGCCACACGGAACTCAGTTTCCGGCTACTGTCTCTACTTTCACGGTATGCTCATTGACTGGTGGTCAAAGAATCAGAAGTCATGCACTGCCCTTCACTCTACAGAGGCAGAGTATGTTGCCATGTCAGAGGTATGCACCTCCGCCCTGGCCATCTATAACACACTGACAGAGTTCTTTCCCTCAGATGAGCTCATCACCATCAATGTAGACAACTCAGCAGTTCAGACTCTAGTCACTCAGCGGGCACTCTCTTCTAAGCTCAAACACATTGCGGTTCGGTACCACGCGGTTAGGAACTGGTGTCAGGGGCCCCTCAGGAAGTTTACACCGGTCTGGATTCCGACTGATGACAATCAGTCTGACATTTTCACAAAAGCCCTTCCTATCACCAAACACGGGGTTCCCATTATTGACAAGTTCACTGCCCGCCTATTGGATATTAAGGACCGGCGTGTTAAGCTGGTTGAGAAGCTACGAGCAGCTGAAGCACAGCAGCTACATGCCCAGCAGCAACAACTACAACAACAGCAACGACAGGATGAGATTGTCCTAGCATCACTGCAGCGGCAGAACTTGATAGGGTGACCCGAGGCGAGGGAAGGTGGGCCTCTGCGAGCATGTCTATTTCTAAAGACCCGGAGGCACCAATAGGACCAGTTCTTGCCAATGCAAATGCCTGATATATCCTTGCTCCGTTCTTCGAGTATTATGATATTTGCTTGTCTTACATTACCATGCCACTGCCACACACATCCACAGAATGTGGTGGTGTCACGGGGGACTAGATATACCGTACTGCCCCCTGTATGACATTCCTCGATGCATGTGACAGATGACTGCATTATTATTCGGCTCGAGACCGCGAGTCATAGCGACAGAGACCGCGAGTCATAGCGACAGAGACCGCGAGTCACAGCGATAGTGACTGCGAGCCACGTGTTAGAGTACTCGAGCATCACCATAGCCGTACTCGTACAGACTTACACAGCGCACTGATCAAACAGGAGATATATGACTATATATATGCTGTTTTGTAACTGTGAAAATGCAGGTGTGCTGGCTCTTGGAATACTAAAGTCAGATAAAATAATATGATGTCTGGCTAAGTGTTTCGGGAGCCTGACACTGTGACACAGGCAGCACTGCAGGTGACATCCAGGCGAGGGGTGAAACTAAGGGTGCACCACTGAACCCTCCCAAGGGGGGGGGAAAGTCAGCATACCCGTGACACCACCTCACCCCGAAGGAGGGAGGTGCACTGCAGGGCCAGCCGGTACATCCGGACAGGCGGCTAGAAGAGATGTTCGAATGTTACTCTAAGAGGCCTTTTTCAACCTAGCTAGAAGCAATTCCATGCATGGCGCTAGTAAATTCTCACATCTCAAGCCCGATTCCAATTCTAGGGTTTTGGTGCTTCTCCGCTCACATTGCCGTTGATCTTGGGCAGCCACACAGGGGAAGAGCGAAATGCCGGCCAATCGGTGTCGTCTTCGCCGTCGAAGGCGGCGCCGTAGCAAGCAGGCTCCTCGAGGTCTTCAGGCAGCGGGTAGGCGGCATCGTCCGTGGTGGGCACCACCAGAGAACCGCTGCCGACCGCGTCGATCGCATCACCCGTAACCGGTGCAGGCAGGGAGAGGCGGGCGGAGAGTGCTGCCGCAGCAGGCTGCTCCTCGGGTGGAGCCGGCGGGTCCACCGCAGGGGGCGGTGCCGTGAGGGCGGCGGCGGATGCATCAAGCGGCGGGCGGGCAGTGGCCGCTCGCGATGTCTCCAAGTGCCTGTTGTTCGCGAACGCCTCGACGCACACGTACGGGCAGGCACCACGGGTGTCGGGGTGGGAATCCGTGACGTGCCACATGCGGAAGCAGACAGTGCAAGGAAAACCCGTACCAACCCACTTGAGGTACATGGAGTTCGGGGAATCGGACGTCCATTTTCCCTCCAAGGGCGCAGCCGATTGCTTTTGCATGCGAAGTGCCATGGCAACAGGGGACCGCGGAGATGGGTTGGGTCTCTGGGGTGCCTGCTTAGGGCGGTACCCAGAGCCCTCGGGCGGGATGTCGGGAGCGGCAGAGGACGAGAGTGTGGCAAGGGGGCTCTCGTCCCGAAAGGCGAGGCGGATGCGGAGAGCAAGGCGGGCAACAGTGAAGACCGCACCCGCACGCAACTCGCGCAACACCACCAGGTACAGAGGGGCGATGTACGGCGACTGCTTGGCGGACTCGGACAGAATGTGCCAGAGGTCCATGACGCGGTCGGGGTCGCTGTACGCCGGCTTCAGCTTCTGGTGGCGGTCTCCAAGCCGTCGAATCAGGGCAAGTTGTGGGGCGGGGTCCTCGATCTCGGTGAGGACAACCGCCCTCATCTGAGTCCAGAAGCGCATGCCGTCCGCGTCGGGCACTCTTAAGGGTTCGCTTGGAAGCGATATGATATATGATATATAGCGAGGCTATTATGGAACGTTAATAGCTCACGCAGCGTCTGTGTGGATATGAGTGCAGTGCTTCTTCAGAAGTGACTGCTGTAGCTCAATGCTACCTCATTTACGCAATGCCCCGCATCTCGTTGATGCCATCACAATTGGGTTGTGAACCCAAGGCATTGGTTGAACAATCAGTATCGGCTGAACGAATAAGCCATATGATACTCGCATGCTTGTTCAGAACATGCTAGAAGCGAAGATGAGTTTCTCCGAACACTTTCGGTTCTTCAAGACTTCATCTTGCTGTGTCATCTCGATGCCACAACCTGGCCTCTCGATGACAGGTGTCACTCAAGGTGAGTGAATGACAGATGGTATGACTGTACATGTCATAGTCGACCGTACTGACGACTGTCTGTCATTATAATATATGACATGACACGACATGACATGACATGATATGACATGTCTGACAGGTATGACATGTCTGACAGGTATGACACGTATGACATGTATGACACATGTGTCATCGGTCATAACCCTGACAGATCTCCCCTCTTAAGAGAGTTGTGACCTCACAACGGGCATACCTTTGTATATGTCTTTAATGTCTTTGTTGTTGTCGCTTCTTGCTGGTACCAGTCTTCTTACACCGATTTGAGGCGTCCCTCATGGTGTTTTTAGGTTATTGGGGGGAACTGAGTCCACTTTAGTCCCTCACCTTAGGTATTTAGCCATACAGTCCTTAGGATGTAGCCCACCTTTCCGGAAATCGTATCGTTGAGTGACGTTCCAAGGTTCAATGCGAAGAGCGTTTTCGCGATACAATCCTACGCTGGATTACTGATTGATCCACACGTTATCATGTATGTGCTAGACGATTCAAAGCATCCGAAGTCTACGTTTCGGATTATTTGCGCTAGCCGTCGTCGCCTTTGCGCGATCGATGATCCCACGATTATAACGAATTATATTCGAACGATTCTCGGCCTAATATAGTGCACCCAACTTTTCCTCCCCTCCTTAAGCTACTTTGGAGGATTCTAGGCGGTGATGGGGAGCCCGATTTCGATAATAAACGAACAAAGGGGCTTGTTTTAATGCAAACGGAGCGGCCCTGCTTAACGGAATTGGACTTATAATCCTTAACCGGTCTGCTCAACTCCTCAATATTTTTGTCCAATACGCACGCTTTGACGAACATCTATCGCGATGAGTGAGAATGAATTCGCCACGTACTAATGTGAAATTTATTTAGTCATGTTTGTCAAGCACAACTTAGGATCACAACTCCGTCTACCTCAGTCGATATCTCCGGTAGCTTCGGATGACTGGCCAAGAATCCGATGACAAACCACGGTTTTGGCAAAGGTAGCATTTAGCAGTTTTTATTTATCCACAGATATGATATCTCGCTTGTATCTGTGCAAGGGTATGATTTTGAACAAGGCTCACTACACCTTTAGCAAGGAAGGATCAATTCCCGCTTCAATGCAACATAATGATAAACATTAAGAGCAAGGTTATATAGATGATCGATATGTATTATATATATTACAAGAAGTAAGGGCATAAGGCTTAATATAATGTTTAGCCTTCATAGGCAGCTATAATGTCTGCTGCATTGGTCAGCTCTGTGGCTTTGACCCAGGTGTCATGCTCAGGACCGTAGCTTGCATATCGTACTAAATAGTATTTGACACCTCTAGTGAACTTATCCGAGAGTATATGTGATATCTCAAACAGTGGTTGCCCTTCTTCGGTGATCATCTGTGGCAGAGGCAAAGGTGCTTGGATCGAGTCATTGTACAGCTCTAATCTGGATACAGGCTGTGCCGGATGAATACGGATATCAAGATTTCCGAAATCTAACTCGTATGCACGTCCATGGCTAAGCACTTTGGAAATAGTGAACGGCCCAATATATGGCTGCTTAAAGTGTCTGCCTGCCTCTGTCAAACCAGTCCATTGAATAAACTCGGTCCGTAAAAGAACTTTCTGCCCAACTGCAAACTGCTTAGGCATGTGAGTTTTATTGAATCTGGCTTGGCTAATTTCTGCTGCTCGGGAAATGTTGTCTACCGCGTTGGCATGAACAGCCGAGTACTGGTCAAAATGATCTCGAATAGCTCTTTGTATTGGAACAGGAGCTTCTGGCGGAATAGTGATAACCAGGTCATGAGGCGAAAGTGGTTGTGCCATCGAGTCGAGATAAAACGGTGAATAACCAGTTGATGCAGAAACGGTATTGTTAATTGCAAACTCCACCAGGGGCAACTTGTCCTCCCACGAATTGGCTGAAGTATCGTTGCAACAACACCTGAAAATAAAAATGCTACTAATCAGTTTGTAAACCAGAGGATGGTGAAATCATATCATGAATCAACAATTTGAAAAATACTTGAGGATGTCCTCAATGAAGGCATGGCTTCTCTCATTGGCAGCATTCGACTGTGGATGGTGTGACGATGTCATGGACAATCTCGTACCAGTAGATTTCCACAGTGTCTGCCAGAATGTAGAGGTGAATC
>LGRX02029322.1:0-42732 GCA_001247695.2 Cymbomonas tetramitiformis | reverse complement strand
TCTGTGTACTAAGTTCAGCATAGACACGGATAAGCAGCCACCTCGATCACCGATGACAGAGGGTCTCTCCCTCCCCATTCCCTCACCTGATACCATTGACAGGTCCATTGCGACACCCCTCAGATCCTTGATCTACTCTCTGCTCTGGTTAGCCAGGACAGTCAGACCCGACATATATTACCACGTCACATATCTGGCTCAGTTCTGCCACCAGCCCACAGTTGAAGCCCTCACCGCTGCCAAACGGATTCTACACTATGCCTATTCCACCAGGGACTACACACTTGCTATGGCTATTGACTCTGCAGCACCCCAGCTCACCGCATTTTGTGACTCAGACCATGCAGGAGACACTGCCACACGGAACTCAGTTTCCGGCTACTGTCTCTACTTTCACGGTATGCTCATTGACTGGTGGTCAAAGAATCAGAAGTCATGCACTGCCCTTCACTCTACAGAGGCAGAGTATGTTGCCATGTCAGAGGTATGCACCTCCGCCCTGGCCATCTATAACACACTGACAGAGTTCTTTCCCTCAGATGAGCTCATCACCATCAATGTAGACAACTCAGCAGTTCAGACTCTAGTCACTCAGCGGGCACTCTCTTCTAAGCTCAAACACATTGCGGTTCGGTACCACGCGGTTAGGAACTGGTGTCAGGGACCCCTCAGGAAGTTTACACCGGTCTGGATTCCGACTGATGACAATCAGTCTGACATTTTCACAAAAGCCCTTCCTATCACCAAACACGGGGTTCCCATTATTGACAAGTTCACCGCCCGCCTATTGGATATTAAGGACCGGCGTGTTAAGCTGGTTGAGAAGCTACGAGCAGCTGAAGCACAGAAGCTGCATGCCCAGCAGCAACAACTACAACAACAGCAACGACAGGATCAGATTGTATTAGCATCACTGCAGCGGCAGAACTTGATAGGGTGACCCGAGGCGAGGGAAGGTGGGCCTCTGCGAGCATGTCTATTTCTAAAGACCCGGAGGCACCAATAGGACCAGTTCTTGCCAATGCAAATGCCTGATATATCCTTGCTCCGTTCTTCGAGTATTATGATATTTGCTTGTCTTACATTACCATGCCACTGCCACACACATCCACAGAATGTGGTGGTGTCACGGGGGACTAGATATACCGTACTGCCCCCTGTATGACATTCCTCGATGCATGTGACAGATGACTGCATTATTATTCGGCTCGAGACCGCGAGTCATAGCGACAGAGACCGCGAGTCATAGCGACAGAGACCGCGAGTCACAGCGATAGTGACTGCGAGCCACGTGTTAGAGTACTCGAGCATCACCATAGCCGTACTCGTACAGACTTACACAGCGCACTGATCAAACAGGAGATATATGACTATATATATGCTGTTTTGTAACTGTGAAAATGCAGGTGTGCTGGCTCTTGGAATACTAAAGTCAGATAAAATAATATGATGTCTGGCTAAGTGTTTCGGGAGCCTGACACTGTGACACAGGCAGCACTGCAGGTGACATCCAGGCGAGGGGTGAAACTAAGGGTGCACCACTGAACCCTCCCAAGGGGGGGGGAAAGTCAGCATACCCGTGACACCACCTCACCCCGAAGGAGGGAGGTGCACTGCAGGGCCAGCCGGTACATCCGGACAGGCGGCTAGAAGAGATGTTCGAATGTTACTCTAAGAGGCCTTTTTCAACCTAGCTAGAAGCAATTCCATGCATGGCGCTAGTAAATTCTCACATCTCAAGCCCGATTCCAATTCTAGGGTTTTGGTGCTTCTCCGCTCACATTGCCGTTGATCTTGGGCAGCCACACAGGGGAAGAGCGAAATGCCGGCCAATCGGTGTCGTCTTCGCCGTCGAAGGCGGCGCCGTAGCAAGCAGGCTCCTCGAGGTCTTCAGGCAGCGGGTAGGCGGCATCGTCCGTGGTGGGCACCACCAGAGAACCGCTGCCGACCGCGTCGATCGCATCACCCGTAACCGGTGCAGGCAGGGAGAGGCGGGCGGAGAGTGCTGCCGCAGCAGGCTGCTCCTCGGGTGGAGCCGGCGGGTCCACCGCAGGGGGCGGTGCCGTGAGGGCGGCGGCGGATGCATCAAGCGGCGGGCGGGCAATGGCCGCTCGCGATGTCTCCAAGTGCCTGTTGTTCGCGAACGCCTCGACGCACACGTACGGGCAGGCACCACGGGTGTCGGGGTGGGAATCCGTGACGTGCCACATGCGGAAGCAGACAGTGCAAGGAAAACCCGTACCAACCCACTTGAGGTACATGGAGTTCGGGGAATCGGACGTCCATTTTCCCTCCAAGGGCGCAGCCGATTGCTTTTGCATGCGAAGTGCCATGGCAACAGGGGACCGCGGAGATGGGTTGGGTCTCTGGGGTGCCTGCTTAGGGCGGTACCCAGAGCCCTCGGGCGGGATGTCGGGAGCGGCAGAGGACGAGAGTGTGGCAAGGGGGCTCTCGTCCCGAAAGGCGAGGCGGATGCGGAGAGCAAGGCGGGCAACAGTGAAGACCGCACCCGCACGCAACTCGCGCAACACCACCAGGTACAGAGGGGCGATGTACGGCGACTGCTTGGCGGACTCGGACAGAATGTGCCAGAGGTCCATGACGCGGTCGGGGTCGCTGTACGCCGGCTTCAGCTTCTGGTGGCGGTCTCCAAGCCGTCGAATCAGGGCAAGTTGTGGGGCGGGGTCCTCGATCTCGGTGAGGACAACCGCCCTCATCTGAGTCCAGAAGCGCATGCCGTCCGCGTCGGGCACTCTTAAGGGTTCGCTTGGAAGCGATATGATATATGATATATAGCGAGGCTATTATGGAACGTTAATAGCTCACGCAGCGTCTGTGTGGATATGAGTGCAGTGCTTCTTCAGAAGTGACTGCTGTAGCCCAACGCTACCTCATTTTACGCAATGCCCCGCATCTCATAGATGCCACCACAATTGGGTTGTGAACCCAAGGCATTGGTTGAACAATCAGTATCGGCTGAACGAATAAGCCATATGATACTCGCATGCTTGTTCAGAACATGCTAGAAGCGAAGATGAGTTTTCTCCGAACACTTTCGGTTCTTCAAGACTTCATCTTGCTTTGTCATCTCGATGCCACAACCTGGCCTCTCGATGACAAGTGTCACTCAAGGTGAGTGAATGACAAATGGTATGACTGTACATGTCATAGTCGACCGTACTGACGACTGTCATAAATGTATGACGCGACTCGACCTGTACAGTCATGATCGACCATACTGTCGACTGTCATAATAATATATGACATGACCGACTGTCATAGTAATATATGACATGACATGACATGGTATGACAGGTATGACACGTATGACATGTATGACACATATGTCATCGGTCATAACCCTGACAGATCTCCCCTCTTAAGAGAGTTGTGACCTCACAACGGGCATACCTTTGTATATGTCTTTAATGTCTTTGTTGTTGTCGCTTCTTGCTGGTACCAGTCTTCTTACACCGATTTGAGGCGTCCCTCACGGTGTTTTTAGGTTATTGGGGGGAACTGAGTCCACTTTAGTCCCTCACCTTAGGCATTTAGCCATACAGTCCTTAGGATGTAGCCCACCTTTCCGGAAATCGTATCGTTGAGTGACGTTCCAAGGTTCAATGAAGAGCGTTTTCGCGATACAATCCTACACTGGATTACTGATTGATCCACACGTTATCATGTATGTGCTAGACGATTCAAAGCATCCGAAGTCTACGTTACGGATTATTTGCGCTAGCCGTCGTCGCCTTTGCGCGATCGATGATCCCACGATTATAACGAATTATATTCGAACGATTCTCGGCCTAATATAGTGCACCCAACTTTTCCTCCCCTCCTTAAGCTACTTTGGAGGATTCTAGGCGGTGATGGGGAGCCCGATTTCGATAATAAACGAACAAAGGGGCTTGTTTTAATGCAAACGGAGCGGCCCTGCTTAACGGAATTGGACTTATAATCCTTTACCGGTCTGCTCAACTCCTCAATATTTTTGTCCAGTACGCACGCTTTGACGAACATCTATCGCGATGAGTGAGAATGAATTCGCCACGTACTAATGTGAAATTTATTTAGTCATGTTTGTCAAGCACAACTTAGGATCACAACTCCTTCTACCTCAGTCATTATCCCCGGTAGCTTCGGATGACTGGCCAAGAATCCGATGACAAACCACGGTTTTGGCAAAGGTAGCATTTAGCAGTTTTTATTTATCCACAGATATGATATCTCGCATGTGTGCGTATCTGTGCAAGGGTATGATTTTGAACAAGGCTCACTACACCTTTAGCAAGGAATGATCAATTCCCGCTTCAATGCAACATAATGATAAACATTAAGAGCAAGGTTATATAGATGATCGATATGTATTAGTATATATTACAAGAAGTAAGGGCATAAGGCTTAATATAATGTTTAGCCTTCATAGGCAGCTATAATGTCTGCTGCATTGGTCAGCTCTGTGGCTTTGACCCAGGTGTCATGCTCAGGACCGTAGCCTGCATATCGTACTAAATAGTATTTGACACCTCTAGTGAACTTATCCGAGAGTATATGTGATATCTCAAACAGTGGTTGCCCTTCTTCGGTGATCATCTGTGGCAGAGGCAAAGGTGCTTGGATCGAGTCATTGTACAGCTCTAATCTGGAAACAGGCTGTACCGGATGAATACGGATATCAAGATTTCCGAAATCTAACTCGTATGCACGTCCATGGCTAAGCACTTTGGAAATAGTGAACGGCCCAATATATGGTTGCTTAAAGTGTCTGCCTGCCTCTGTCAAACCAGTCCATTGAATAAACTCGGTCCGTAAAAGAACTTTCTGCCCAACTGCAAACTGCTGAGGCATGTGAGTTTTATTGAATCTGGCTTGGCTAATTTCTGCTGCTCGGGAAATGTTGTCTACCGCGTTGGCATGAACAGCCGAGTACTGGTCAAAATGATCTCGAATAGCTCTTTGTATTGGAACAGGAGCTTCTGGCGGAATAGTGATAACCAGGTCATGAGGCGAAAGTGGTTGTGCCATCGAGTCGAGATAAAACGGTGAATAACCAGTTGATGCAGAAACGGTATTGTTAATTGCAAACTCCACCAGGGGCAACTTGTCCTCCCACGAATTGGCTGAAGTATCGTTGCAACAACACCTGAAAATAAAAATGCTACTAATCAGTTTGTAAACCAGAGGATGGTGAAATCATATCATGAATCAACAATTTGAAAAATACTTGAGGATGTCCTCAATGAAGGCATGGCTTCTCTCATTGGCAGCATTCGACTGTGGATGGTGTGACGATGTCATGGACAATCTCGTACCAGTAGATTTCCACAGTGTCTGCCAGAATGTAGAGGTGAATCTGGGGTCTCGATCTGAGATGATGTTCCTCGGAAGACCATGGAGCTTGAAGATATGCTGCATATATATGGAAGCAGTATGCTGAGCTGTCCAGGTCATGCTGAAGGGGATGAGATGACAACGATGAGAGAATTGGCACATTACCACAAATATACTGTCGTGCCCATTAGTGGTGATAGGCAGATCAGTGATCCAATCAAGAGATACATCAAGCCGTTTTGTCTTAGGCACAGAATATCGTATGTGTGCCTGACCATAAGGCTTGTGTCGCCTCGTTTTCTGGCGCTGACAAACGGGGCACTCCCGAATGTACTTGATAGCTGCCGTTGTCATTCCTGGCCAATAATACCGGCTACGCAGAAGATGAAGCATGCGATTTTTGCCTTCATGACCAGAAATAGTGGCTGAGTGGCACTCATGAAGAAGAATGTGGCGAAGTTGTGTGATCTCACCGTCATCTGTGGGGACTTTAGCTGTTGGTGGAATGTACAGCTGTCTGCCATATATGGTCTTACGATAGATCAACCCCTCAATGAGCTCGAAGCTGTAGCTGCTGACTGACTGTGATGAAGTCGATGATGTCAGCTTAGCCAAAATAGTCTGTGCAAATGTGTCACGATCATATTCGGATATAATGATGTCGTGTAGCTGATGAGCTGTTGAAGAAGATATAAGAGCAATGAATGTAGGATCTGCAGATGGAATGACCTCGCTGATGTCCATATGATGAAGACAATCAGTAAGTTCAAAAAGTGCAGAGATACGCGTGAGTGCGTCTGCAACCTTATTCTTCTCGCCAGCAATGTGCTCTATACGGAAGTTGTATTCAGAGAGCTCATCCAACCACCGTGCCTGTTTGGGGCTCAGTGTGGATTTGGTCTGGAAATAAACCAGTGGCTGATGATCTGAGCGTACAATAGTCTCAGGAGCTCCCAACAAGATGTGGCGAAAGAATCGGAAGCCTTCCACAATGGCAAATAGCTCGATCTCAGGAATAGGCCAACGTCTCTGTGTATCGGATAGAGTGACGCTTTGATAGCCACATGGCTTCATACCTTTTCCTTGATCCTGGAGTAATACTTGGCCAACGTGTGTGCCTGATCCATCGACCTCCAAAATAGATGGCAGTTTCTGATCTGGGAGCTGCAATACTGGAGCGTTACAGATGGCACTTTTGAGGTTATCAATTGCCTGCTGCTGCTCAGATTCCCAGACAAATTCTGCATTATCTTTAAGGAGACGATTGAGAGGTTCGGCAACTTTGGAGAACTTTGGTATGAATCTCCCAAATTGACCAACCATGCCCAAGAATGACCGAAGGGATGACTTGCCATCTTTAGCCATACGGCGTAGAGGCTGCTTTCCAACGGTAGGACCATAAGACACTGGAGGCTGAATTGCCATGACTGCTCTGATCCTGTCTTCGATGATGGATAGGCCTGCTTCAGATATGTGATGTCCGATAAAATCTATAGATCTAACGAACAACTCCACCTTGGAAGGCCTGATGAAAAACTGGTGATCTCTGCAACGCTGGAGGAACTGTCGAACATGCTTCACATGACTGTCAAAATCTGGACTGTATACGATAGTGTCGTCCATGAATATGACAAGGAACTGGTCGATGAAGTCGAAAAATGCCCGATTTCCTACACGAAGTGCTGTTGCAGGAGCATTGGTCAATCCGAAAGGCATAACTGCCCATTCATAAGAACCGTATCTGGTGCGAATAGCAGTTTTATGTATATCATCCGGATGAATGGGGATTTGGTGAAAGAACTGGTTGAAATCAAATCTACTGAACCATCTTGATCCCTTCAGCTGTTCTAGTAGGGTGTCATGTGGTGGTAGTGGATACGTGTCCTTGATGGTGATGTTATTCAGGGCACGATAATCACAACACATCCTCCACTTTCCCCCTGGCTTAGGAGCGAAAATGATTGGGCATCCATATGGCGATGATGATGGACGAAGGATACCCAACTCGACATATTTGATGATTTGCCGTTTGAGTTCCTCCATCATGGGTGCTGGAATGGTGCGTACTGGCTGTGAAGGAGGCTTATGTCCAGGTTCGATGTCGATTCTATGATATCCACCTTCAAACCGCTCTGGCCTATGACCAGCCGGAAGATCCTCTTGGAAAACGTCTGAAAAGTCTTCTCTCACTTGATCACGTGCTGCTGTGACCTCGGGGTCTTCCATTGTAGTGTCTGAGTCTGATGCTGCAAAGACCAATTCACCATCGACCTCGGAGAGGAAAAAGAGATATGCTACGGCTTCTTCAGCCGAACCACTGGATCGAATGCGACGGAGATGTTTTCTCATAGTGGTGGCACTGACCAATTCCATTTCAGGAAGGCCATCTGAGTCTGGAGTCTGCTCAACTCTGGACAATACTGTGCGAATACTGGAGCCTGATGAATGCTTCCTAGTGATCGTCAGATTTTTGGTCCGAAAGTCAATATGTGGATTCCTCCTCTCCAACCAATCTTGACCCAGAATGACAGTGAATGGTTTCATGTCAATGATGTAGAGATCTACTGAATCCTTATACTTGCCCAGCGTGAATGTAGCATTGGGAAGATAGGATGTACAGGGTAATTGGCTTCCTCCAGCCAATCCCACTGAAAATGATGAAGAATCTGTGGGAGGTATACCAAGATGAGCAGCGAACTGTCTGTCGATGAAAGACGATGTGGCTCCTGGATCTACCAAAATGTGAGTACTCTGTCCATAAACTTTCCCTTTATACAACAACAGCTTCTTCTGTGATTTCAGCTGTGCTGTTTGAGACTGCATCTGTGCGATGTGTTCTGTGGGATTGTCCATCCGCTGAAACTGCAATGTCAGACTGGATAGGACTTCTTCTGAGATACTCTCAATCCGGCCACTTGCTTCAGTGGCATCTTCAGGATGATCTACCCTCGGGGTGCTCTCATCACCGGTACCTGCGCAGTACCCTGAGAGTTTCCCTGAGGAGCTGGAGCTGATGGAACTGGATCTGGAGTTGCAACTGTTGCATTGATACTGTGCTGACTCTTCAGTTCCTTGACCAAGGTGTTGATCGTGTTAATGAGTTTGTTAGACCCATCTTTTGCACCCTGATTCTTCTGTGGCTGTCTCTGATTCTGAAAGGGATTCTGTGCTGGTGGCTTGCCTTTGATCTGCTTTCCATCATTGGTAGTGGTGGCCCAACAATCCTTCTCGATGTGACCAGGTCGATCACAACGATGGCAAGTCTTATTCTGATTCTGTTTCTGTGATTGTCCTTTTCCTTTTCCTTTTCCCTTGCCTTTGCCACTTTTTCCTTTGTTCCGATTCTGATTGGAGTTCTGGCTGCCACTCTGATTCCAATTCCGATTTCTGTTGGATCTGTCATATGGCTTCTGGCCACGTTCTCTGTCCTTATCCTTCTTGGCTGGACCTCCAGATGACTGCTCCTTCTGACCCCGATAGTGAAGGGTTTCTGATTGCTTTGAGTGAATGACGTAGTTCAAATCAAGCAATATCTGTGTGGTTAGTGACCACGACATATTATTCCTTTCTGTTTCTGTCAGGAATCGTAAATGAAACTGTCTGCGAAGTTCTGGATCTACGCTGTTGACGAATCTGTCCTTTATCAACACATCTTCCAGTTCAACTGCTGCCAGTGCAGCCAGTGAAGTGAATGTGCGTAGATAATCTGAAAAAGTCTGGTTTTCCTGTTTCAGTGACATTAGGTGTTTTTAAGCCACTGATCTTTTATGGGGGTTACCAAACTGTCTGAGGAAAATCCCTCTGATTCCTGCAAATGTGGCATCTGGTTGATTTGCCACGACCTGGAAATAGTGTCTGTCGTTATTCTGTATGAGAGTAAGAAACACTGTGATCAAATCCTTATCATTGACACCTGGATAAGTGAACTGGAAATATCTGTCCACTGTTTCCAACCAGACCTCTGCGTCCTGTCCTGATTTGAATTCCCTAGGTGGCATCATTTTCACCTTGGGAACCAAACTGGGTGGAGCTGGTGGAGCTGGTGCTGGTACTGTATCTGCATCTGGATCTACAAAGACCATCGGAGGACTGTCTGCTGTATACTCTGTTTCTGGTGCCTGAGGCTCATTGGCAGGATCCTTGTACCGGCTCATATCTGGTTTCATGCGACTGACATTGTCATAATAGCCTATGTGGTCATATCTGGTTAGTGTATCGGCATAACCAGCGATCCACTTTGGAACCTTAAACCGACTGTATGCATCGTATGAACCAAGTATGTCGAAAAACCAAGTCGAATGATCTGGGTTGATATCAGGAATCTCATGCTCTTCCTCTTCGATAGTAACCATCTAAAAACAAAACACAACACATAAAATACCTTCAGCTAATTGTCTAACTGAGTGTGTGTGATTTATATGTTATATATGGTATATCTGTATATTATGATGAGGTTATGCATGTACATATATCCACCTTCTTCCCCCCTCAAGGAAGTGTGTGATACGGTGGCAGTTGTCAATTGCCAATACCTCATTCAGCATGCATTCCTTATAGGAATCAGCTGTTACAGTTTTAGGGTTGCAGCCCTACAGTCCTTGGGTTGTAGCCCTGCAGTTTTTGGGTTGTTGCCCTACAGTTTTAGGGTTGTTGCCCATAGTATTATCATGTCTACGATGATTTAGCATGATATAATAATGCCAAAAAACGAAGTTTTTCCAAATAATGGCGGCATTATAGGGCATGTGTGGTTACAGTGGCCCTATTACCCAATACAGTGTTTAGGGTGTTACTTGATATCAGTAACCCTAATATAGGTAAAAAATAAGCAGTATAACGTTTTTGCAAAGATTTTTAAGCAAAACTGCATTCAATACCTAAGTGGATGTTAGGTGATTTTCAGAGGGTACGTTATACCCCTGACACACACATTCAAATATTAGGGTGTTACAGGGTGTTACACGTGTTATGTCTTTCAGGGATTGTTATTTGATAGATAAATATCCATAATAGCAAAAAAAATCAATCCCGAATTTGCAAAAGATTACACGTATTGTATTTTGACCGATTTTTCGTTACAGCCAATATGTTCACCCCTATATATTACACACCTAATATCTAGGGTGTTACACGAGATATGACATGTGTCATTATGATTTTCTCATACCTCAATAGGTATAAAATCATATTATCAAATAAAATAGGGTTCGATTTTCAATTTTCAAATCTATCGCAAACGGATTTTACCCATTTTGGCCGTTTTTGGCTATATGTATATATATATATATATACATATCTCTGTGTGTGTGTGGACTGCAAAGTACAGAAGCACTGCAAATCACTTCACCTTTGCACATGACAAATTTCATGGCATAAAAGTGAATTATTCTGCATATCAACATCTGAGGTTGATCACATTTCTGGGTTTTACTGATTGAAACCCATGGAGGCAAATGCACTCTCTGGTAATATTTAAGATATATCAACTGTAAATGAATTCACAGTTGTGTCAGATCCTAAGATATATTTGAATGTATACAACGAGTATATCAAGTGATATCTCTATGTTCAAATACATCTGGACACTGCTAGATATAATCTGAGCAGTTTTTACACAACACAATGTTTGTGTGTATGTACGTCCACAACCACCTTTTGTCAATTCATGTATGGTTGCTGATCTGAGTTGGTACATGCATGTGAAGTGATCATCTGTATCAACTGTCAGAATGCAATGTAGATATTGATGTTGCTCCAGCGATAATATGTGAGATGAGACGCATGGACTGCACCCAACAGTTACCAGCTGTTTTTGGGTGCAGTATTTAGCCTTCGGGTCTGGAGATAACTCCATCCAGCCCTTCAGCATGGTGTCTTATCCTGTTTACCATTACTATCACCATCGCTGACACTTTCCACGCACTTGTGTTTGGAAAGTGGTATCCACATTACTATATACAGTATAATTGATATATTCACTTTGAGTCAGTGAATCTCAACATGTATAATGAATGCTAGTGTTTGTGCAGTGTATAGTACTGCTGATTAGTACTAGTGTGTGTGTGTGTGTGTTTACTTACACACACTTTGCAAGATCTTTATGGATATCACAATATCCTAACAACCTATCATGCAGATTGTCAGCATACCACGTACTGATTATATCTAACATGATATATATAGTTTAGGGATTGTTGTAATTCCATGATAATCTCATTACGTGATGAGTTGCTGATAGATGCTGATTTTACATGAAGCTCAGGTGAGCATTCCTTCAAGTAATCCACCATAGAATGTACATGTTACCTGGAGAGCATCTCGGCTCCACCAGGGCACGACAAACTAATTATGGTGTTATGATTACTGTCAGGCACCCTTTGCAACATGGATTCTAATATAGATTAGCATTCACTGCTATATGCTTATGCTTTATGTACTACAGCTGTTATCGTGATCAAGCTGTACTGTATAATAAAGTATGTAACATTTACAACATTGCAATCATTCAGCATAAGATGTGTGCATGATATAGAAGTATATGCACTGTGTATTAATGATTGCTGTAAGTGAAATGAGTGTATGTGTGTGTGTGTGCTGATCTGCACACACATGTTGTGCACAGATCACTGTGCTGCTGATAAGTATAATGCTGATGATCAAAAGTATTTGTGTGGTCATCAGAACATTGGAATCTGCTGCATGGTATAGTTGCATGGTATAATGATGCATGGTACATCTTGCTGCATGCACTTGGTATATACTGAATGGATAGTATATGCTGCAAGTGTGCGTGTGTGTGTGTGTGACTACACACACAGCATATAATGCACACCCATATGATTGCAAACTTGTATGTAAATCTGCCAGTAAATGGATAAACATCATCTCTTATGTGCAAGCATCACAGATTTTAAGTAACATGCTGCATATATGGATACCATCATCGCGCATCATCTGTTCATGATGAATCTAGCAGGTGTATGTATATCCTGTCAAGCAAAATCATCATGCGCGCGTAGACGAGTGATTTTTGCAACCATTTGAAATGACGAGATTTTGATGCGTACACTGCACTGAAAATTAGTGCGAGTAGCGATTTATCAAAGTCGCTGATGTGCGCGCTGCAAATAGTGAACATATCTCTGTCGCAGGTATGTATGGCATATGATATGAATGCCATTTCGTGTACGGAACATACACTGATGACGATTTGTTCATCTGCGCGTCAGTATATCGCATATCGTGCAATTTTGCGAATGATAGCAGCGTATGTATGCGATTTGTATGCTGTATGCACACCTCTTCGCGCTGTTATACTCTGACGGTGATTATGCGAGCGTAAGCGTTAGCGACGGTATCTCCCGCGCACTTCGTCCGCTGTTTATTCCGCAGCGAGTGTAGTTATGCGATATATGTCTTATATGTGCGACTGCGGGCGCCTGTATGTATACGCGATCCGCCAACCTGTTGCACACAAAAAATACTCTATATCTCTATTTGCTGCACTGCACACTTAGGTCCTCGTTCGTCGCGTGGACGATTAGAATACCACTGATACGGCTGTAGATACAAGCGCCGTGGATATATTATCAATATACAAAAGAAACACTTGCAAAGTTGGACAGCAATGCGAGTGTACGGATAAGCGGGTTTGTGAGTGCAGTCTCTGTAAGAAGATCTGCTGAAGCACAACGCTTCCTCACTTTTATACCTACGTCACCCATCATCTTAGATGGTACCGCCATTGGGTTGTGAACCCGAGACGTAGGTTGAACGACCAGCATGGTAGTAACGACTAGTTCGTTCATGCTGCACATGCGAGTTCTGCGCATGCTGAAAGCTAAAGATGGTTCTTGGTTTGTTTCCAAGATGTATCTTTACTTTGCCATCTTCGAGTTCAATCATACGAACTCTCGATGACAGGGATGCCTGATGATATGACATAATCATCTGGCGACATGTACAGTCATCGTCGACCGTACTGACGACTGTCATAAATGTATGACGCGACTCGACCTGTACAGTCATGATCGACCATACTGTCGACTGTCATAATAATATATGACATGACCGACTGTCATAATAATATATGACATGACATGACATGACATGGTATGACATGTATGACAGGTATGACACGTATGACATGTATGACACATATGTCATCGGTCATAACCCTGACACTGCACTCACAAACCCGCTCATCCGTTCACCTGCATTGCTGTCCAACTTTGCAGTGTTTCATTGTATATTGATAATATATTCACGGCGCTTGTATCTACAGCCGTATCAGTGGTATTCTAAAAGTCGTCAAGGCACGATACTCGAGAACCCAAGTGGGTGCAGTGATAGACATAGCATATTTAATATTGTTCGCAGGTTTGCAGGAGGGCGCACATACGACAGCGTTCGCATAAATTGAATATCTGCAGCCCGAATAATATACGTTCGCATATCGACAGCACAGAAATTGCGCGAGAAGATTTTCCGCAGCGTACTCGCAGAAACAGCTGATCGCACATATACGCGATAAGGTGTGCATATGGCATATATCGGCGCAGCAATGAAATGTACACGATAAATGGTTCGCGGATATATGTATGTTCGCAGATGCGATAAATCATCAGCAAAATCGTTTCCGCGCGGAAAATCATCAGCGCAGTATCGCAATTTTCATGATTGCGCTGAATTGCTTTTTGTACGGCTTCATATATGTTGATGCGCGATGGTCGTATACTGCGCGATGGTCACATATTTTGCAGAAGTTGATCGCAGCATGCGCGCGCTTGCAAGAATCACGTTCGAAAATTGTCTAGAATAATATATGACATAGTGGTCATCGACAGAATTTTGATTTGTACACATGTCAGCGCTCGTATCATATGCTGATGAATGGCGACGACAATTCATACTTTTCATCAGCAGCGCGCTCGCATTTGTATACAACGTACATCAGCGATTTTTGCAAATCATCTCTACGCACTGTTTACAATCACTGCGTGCAATGATTTATGGCCTGTCAGCATAATATATACCTTTCATGATTTCATAAAATGCGAGGAATGCTCGATTTTAGCACGTACAGTTTTAATGTGTCTACATGCAGTGAGAAGCACACATGTGTACGCGCGATAAAATCATATGCAGAATGATTGTATATATGCAGGAATGCTAAGAGCACATGATCGCTATGCTGTGGATACATACTGCTGTGAATGCCTTATTATCATACTGCAGCAGATTCCAATGTTCTGATGACCACACAAATACTTTTGATCATCAGCATTATACTTATCAGCAGCACAATGATCTGTGCACAATATGTGTGTGCAGATTAGCACACACACACATACACTCATTTCACTTACAGCAATCATCAATACACAGTGCATATACTTCTATATCATGCACACATCTTATGCTGAATGATTGCAATGTTGTAAATGGTACATACTTTATTATACTGTACAGCTTGATCACGATAACAGCTGTAGTACATAGAGCATAAGCATATTGCAGTGAATGCTAGTCTATATTCGAATCCATGTTGCAAAGGGTGCCTGACAGTAATCTCAACACCATAATTAGTTTGTCGTGCCCTGGTGGAGCCGAGATGCTCTCCAGATAACATGTACATTCTATGGTGGATTACTTGAAGGAATGCTCACCTGAGCTTCATGTAAAATCTATCAGTAACTCATTTCGTAATGAGATTATCATGGAATTACAACAATCCCTAAACTATATATATCATGTTAGATGTAATCGGTACGTGGTATGCTGACAATCTGCATGATAGGTTGTTAGGATATTGTGATATCCATAAAGATCTTGCAAAGTGTGTGCAAGTAAAACACACACACACACTAGTACTAATCAGCACAATACACTGCACAAACACTAGCATTCATTATACATGTTGACAATACACTGACTCCAAGTGTAATGATCAAGTATTGTATCAATACATAATACATAGATACCATCCAGCAAACACATGTGCGTGCTGGATGTCAGTGATGGCGATAGTAATGGTAACAGGATAAAACAACATGCTGTAGGGCTGGATGGAGAATATCTCCAGACCCGAAGGCAGTATCAGTGTTCAATATGCAGCTGGTAACTGCTGAACACTGTCCATGCCATTTTCACTATCGCTGGAGCAACATCAATATCTACATTGCATTCTGACAGTTGATACAGATGATCACTTCACATGCATGTACCAACTCAGATCAGCAACCATACATGAATTGACAAAAGGTGGTTGTGGACGTACACACACACAAACATTGTGTTGTGTAAAAACTGCTTAGATTACATCTAGCAGTGTCCAGATGTATTTGAACACAGAGATATCACTTGATATACTCGTTGTATACATCCAAATATATCTTAGGATCTGACACAACTGTGAATTCATTTACAGTTGATTTATCTTAAATATCACCAGAGAGTGCATTTGCCTCCATGAGTCTCAATCAGAAAAACCCACATTACATGTTCACTATACATGTTGATTTTTTGAAATATTCACTGTTGTGCCATGAAAAATATCATGTGCAAAAGTGAAGAATGTTGCAATATTTCTGTAGCTTGCAACACACACACACACTGAGATATGATATATATATATTATCCGAAACATGGCTGAAAAAGGCTGTAAAATCGGTGAAAAATGCTGGCGATAAATTTCAAAACTGAAATTTCGACCTCATTTTATTTCAAAAAATATTTTAATACCTATTGAGGTATGTGAAAATCACAACAACCATGGTCATATCTCGTGTAACACCCTAGATATTAGGTGTGTAATATATAGGGGTGAACATATTGGCTGTAACGAAAAATCGGTCAAAATACAATACGTGTAATCTTTTGCAAATTCGGGATTGATTTTTTTTGCTATAATGGATATTTATCTATCAAATAACAATCCCTGAAAGACATAACACGTGTAACACCCTGTAACACCCTAATATTTGAATGTGTGTGTCAGGGGTGTAACGTACCCTCTGAAAATCACTTAACATTCACTTAGGTATTGAATGCAGTTTTGCTTAAAAATCTTTGCAAAAACGTTATACTGCTTATTTTTTACCTGTATTAGGGTTACTGATATCAAGTAACACCCTAAACACTGTATTGAGTAACAGGGTCACTGTAACTATATATGCTCTAAAATGCCAGTTTTATTTCGTAAAACTTCGTTTTTTGGTATTATTATATCATGCTAAATCATCATAGACATGATAATACTACGGGCAACAACCCAAGAACTGTGACAGATGATTCCTATAAGGAATGCATGCTATTTTGAGGTATTGGCAATTGACAACTGCCACTATATCACACACTTCCTTGAGGGGGGAAGAAGGTGGATATATATATATACTTACCTCATTATTATGTACGAATATAATACATGTATGTAAACATGTCGATATACCATATATAACATATAAATCACACACACTCAGTTAGACAATTAGCTGAAGGTATTTTTTGTGCTGTGTTTTGTTTTTAGATGGTTACTATCGAAGAGGAAGAGCATGAGATTCCTGATATCAACCCAGATCATTCGACTTGGTTTTTCGACATACTTGGTTCATACGATGCATACAGTCGGTTTAAAATCCCGAAGTGGATCGCTGGTTATGCCGATACACTAACCAGATATGACCACATAGGCTATTATGACAATGTCAGTCGCATGAAACCAGATATGAGCCGGTACAAGGATCCTGCCAATGAGCCTCAGGCACCAGAAGCAGAGTATACAGCAGACAGTCCTCCGATGGTCTTTGTAGATCCAGATGCAGATACAGTACCAGCACCAGCTCCACCAGCTCCACCCAGTTTGGTCCCCAAGGTGAAAATGACACCACCTAGGGAATTCAAATCAGGACAGGACGCAGAGGTCTGGTTGGATACAGTGGACAGATATTTCCAGTTCACTTATCCAGGTGTCAATGATAAGGATTTGATCACAGTGTTTCTTACTCTCATACAGAATAACGACAGACACTATTTCCAGGTCTTGGCACAACAACCATATGCCACTTATGAGATGGTCAGACAGACGTTCCTCAGACAATTTGGTAATCCTCATAAGAGATCAGTAGCCAAGAAACACCTAATGGCACTGACTCAAGGAACCCAAACCTTTGCAGATTATTTGCGCACATTTACATCACTGGCTTCTTTAGCAGCAGTTGATTTAAATGATGTGCTAATAAAGGACAGATTCGTCACCAGTATGGATTCTGATCTCCGCAGACAGTTCCAGCTCAGATACCTGACAGAAGAGCAGAGGAACAATCTGTCGTGGCAAGAAACCACACAGATATTGCTTGATTTGAACTACGTCATTCACTCAAAGCAATCAGAAACCCTTCACTATCGGGGTCAGAAGGAGCAGTCATCTGGAGGTCCATCCAAGAAGGATAAGGACAGAGGACGTGGCCAGAAGCCATATGACAGAACCAACAGAAATCGGAATTGGAATCAGAGTGGCAGTCAGAACTCCAATCAGAATCGGAACAAAGGAAAAGGTGGTAAAGGCAAGGGCAAAGGAAAAGGAAAAGGAAAATCACAGAATGATAAGACCTGCAATCGTTGTGGTCGTGTTGGTCACATCGAGAAGGATTGTTTTGCCACCAGGACCAATGATGGAAAGGAGATCAAGGGTAAGCCACCAGCTCAGAATCCTTTTCAGAATCAGAGACAGCCACAGAAGAATCAGGGTGCTAAGGATGGGTCTGGCAAACTCATCAATACGATCAACACCTTGGTCAAGGAACTGAAGAGTCAGCACAGCATCAATGCAGCAGTTGCAACTCCAGATCCAGTTCCATCAGCTCCAGCTCCTCAGGGAAACTCTCAGGGTACTGCGCAGGTACCGGTGTTGAGAGCACCCCGAGGGTAGATCAGCCTGAAGATGCCACTGAAGCAAGTGGCCGGATTGAGAGTATCTCAGAAGAAGTCCTTTCCAGTCTGACATTGCAGTTTCAGCAGATGGACAATCCCACAGAACACATCGCACAGATGCAGTCTCAAACAGCACAGCTGAAATCACAGAAGAAGCTGTTGTTGTATAAAGGGAAAGTTTATGGACAGAGTACTCACATTTTGGTAGATCCAGGAGCCACATCGTCTTTCATCGACAGACAGTTCGCTGCTCAGCTTGGTATACCTCCCACAGATTCTTCATCATTTTCAGTGGGATTGGCTGGAGGAAGCCAACTATCATGCACATCCTATCTTCCCAAGGCTACATTTTCTTTGGGCAAGTATAAGGATACAGAAGATTTCTACATCATTGACATGAAACCATTCACTGTCATTCTGGGTCAAGATTGGTTGGAGAGGAGGAATCCACACATTGACTTTCAGACCAAAAATCTGACGATCACTAGGAAGCATTCATCAGGCTCCAGTATTCGCACAGTATTGTCCAGAGTTGAGCAGACTCCAGACTCAGATGGCCTTCCTGAAATGGAATTGGTCAGTGCCACCACTATGAGGAAACATCTCCGTCGCATTCGATCCAGTAGTTCGGCTGAAGAAGCCGTAGCATATCTCTTTTTCCTCTCCGAGGTCGATGGTGAATTGGTCTTTGCAGCATCAGACTCAGACACTACAATGGAAGACCCCGAGGTCACAGCAGCACGTGATCAAGTGAGAGAAGACTTTTCAGACGTTTTCCAAGAGGATCTTCCGGCTGGTCATAGGCCAGAGCGGTTTGAAGGTGGATATCATAGAATCGACATCGAACCTGGACATAAGCCTCCTTCACAGCCAGTACGCACCATTCCAGCACCCATGATGGAGGAACTCAAACGGCAAATCATCAAATATGTCGAGTTGGGTATCCTTCGTCCATCATCATCGCCATATGGATGCCCAATCATTTTCGCTCCTAAGCCAGGGGGAAAGTGGAGGATGTGTTGTGATTATCGTGCCCTGAATAACATCACCATCAAGGACACGTATCCACTACCACCACATGACACCCTACTAGAGCAGCTGAAGGGATCAAGATGGTTCAGTAGATTTGATTTCAACCAGTTCTTTCACCAAATCCCCATTCATCCGGATGATATACATAAAACTGCTATTCGCACCAGATACGGTTCTTATGAATGGACAGTTATGCCTTTCGGATTGACCAATGCTCCTGCAACAGCACTTCGTGTAGGAAATCGGGCATTTTTCGACTTCATCGACCAGTTCCTTGTCATATTCATGGACGACACTATCGTATACAGTCCAGATTTTGACAGTCATGTGAAGCATGTTCGACAGTTCCTCCAGCGTTGCAGAGATCACCAGTTTTTCATCAGGCCTTCCAAGGTGGAGTTGTTCGTTAAATCTATAGATTTTATCGGACATCACATATCTGAAGCAGGCCTATCCATCATCGAAGACAGGATCAGAGCAGTCATGGCAATTCAGCCTCCAGTGTCTTATGGTCCTACCGTTGGAAAGCAGCCTCTACGCCGTATGGCTAAAGATGGCAAGTCATCCCTTCGGTCATTCTTGGGCATGGTTGGTCAATTTAGGAGATTCATACCAAAGTTCTCCAAAGTTGCCGAACCTCTCAATCGTCTCCTTAAAGATAATGCAGAGTTTGTCTGGGATTCTGAGCAACAGCAGGCATTTGATAACCTCAAAAGTGCCATCTGTAACGCTCCAGTATTACAACTTCCAGATCAGAAACTGCCATCTATTTTGGAGGTCGATGGATTAGGCACACACGTTGGCCAAGTATTACTCCAGGATCAAGGAAAAGGTATGAAGCCATGTGGCTATCACAGCGTTACTCTATCCGATACACAGAGACGTTGGCCTATTCCTGAGATCGAGCTATTTGCCATTGTGGAAGGCTTCCGATTCTTTCGCCACATCTTGTTGGGAGCTCCTGAGACTATTGTACGCTCAGATCATCAGCCACTGGTTTATTTCCAGACCAAATCCACACTGAGCCCCAAACAGGCACGGTGGTTGGATGAGCTCTCCGAATACAACTTCCGTATAGAGCACATTGCTGGCGAGAAGAATAAGGTTGCAGACGCACTCACGCGTATCTCTGCACTTTTTGAACTTACTGATTGTCTTCATCATATGGACATCAGCGAGGTCATTCCATCTGCAGATCCTACATTCATTGCTCTTATATCTTCTTCATCAGCTCATCAGCTACACGACATCATTATATCCGAGTATGATCGTGACACATTTGCACAGACTATTTTGGCTAAGCTGACATCATCGACTTCGTCACAGTCAGTCAGCAGCTACAGCTTCGAGCTCATTCAGGGGTTGATCTATCGTAAGACCATATATGGCAGACAGCTGTACATTCCACCAACAGCTAAAGTCCCCACAGATGACGGTGAGATCACACAACTTCGCCACATTCTTCTTCACGAGTGCCACTCAGCCACTATTTCTGGTCATGTAGGCAAAAATCGCATGCTTCATCTTCTGCGTAGCCGGTATTATTGGCCAGGAATGACAACAGCAGCCATCAAGTACATTCAGGAGTGCCCCGTTTGTCAGCGCCAGAAAACGAGGCGACACAAGCCTTATGGTCAGGCACACATACGATATTCTGTGCCTAAGACAAAATGGCTTGATGTATCTCTTGATTGGATCACTGATCTGCCTATCACCACTAATGGGCACGACAGTATATTTGTGGTAATGTGCCAATTCTCTCATCGTTGTCATCTCATTCCCTTCAGCATGACCTGGACAGCTCAGCATACTGCTTCCATCTATATGCAGCATATCTTCAAGCTCCATGGTCTTCCGAGGAACATCATCTCAGATCGAGACCCCAGATTCACCTCTACATTCTGGCAGACACTGTGGAAATCTACTGGTACGAGATTGTCCATGACGTCATCACACCATCCACAGTCGAATGCTGCCAATGAGAGGAGCCATGCCTTCATTGAGGACATCCTCAGGTATTTTTCAAATTGTTGATTCATGATATGATTTCACCATCCTCTGGTTTATAAACTGATTAAGTAGTATTTTTTTTTCTTCCTCAGGTGTTGTTGCAACGATACTTCAGCCAATTCGTGGGAGGACAAGTTGCCTCTGGTGGAGTTTGCAATTAACAATACCGTTTCTGCATCAACTGGTTATTCACCATTTTATCTCGACTCGATGGCGCAACCACTTTCGCCTCATGACCTGGTTATCACTATTCCGCCAGAAGCTCCTGTTCCAATACAAAGAGCTATTCGAGATCATTTTGACCAGTACTCGGCTGTTCATGCCAACGCGGTAGACAACATTTCCCGAGCAGCAGAAATTAGCCAAGCCAGATTCAATAAGACTCACATGCCTAAGCAGTTTGCAGTTGGGCAGAAAGTTCTTTTACGGACCGAGTTTATTCAATGGACTGGTTTGACAGAGGCAGGCAGACACTTTAAGCAGCCATATATTGGACCGTTCACTATTTCCAAAGTGCTTAGCCATGGACGTGCATACGAGTTAGATTTCGGAAATCTTGATATCCGTATTCATCCGGTACAGCCTGTATCCAGATTAGAGTTGTACAATGACTCGATCCAAGCACCTTTGCCTCTGCCACAGATGATCACCGAAGAAGGGCAACCACTGTTTGAGATATCACATATACTCTCGGATAAGTTCACTAGAGGTGTCAAATACTATTTAGTACGATATGCAGGCTACGGTCCTGAGCATGACACCTGGGTCAAAGCCACAGAGCTGACCAATGCAGCAGACATTATAGCTGCCTATGAAGGCTAACCATTATATTAAGCCTTATGCCCTTACTTCTTGTAATATATACTAATACATGTCGATCATCTATATAACCTTGCTCTTAATGTTTATCATTATGTTGCATTGAAGCGGGAATTGATCCTTCCTTGCTAAAGGTGTAGTGAGCCTTGTTCAAAATCATACCCTTGCACAGATGCGAGATATCATATCTGTGGATAAATAAAAACTGCTAAATGCTACCTTTGCCAAAACCGTGGTTTGTCATCGGATTCTTGGCCAGTCATCCGAAGCTACCGGAGACATCGACTGAGGTAGACGGAGTTGTGATCCTAAGTTGTGCTTGACAAACATAACTAAATAAATTTCACATTAGTACGTGGCGAATCCATTCTCACTCATCGCGATAGATGTTCGTCAAAGCGTGCGTACTGGACAAAAACATTGAGGAGTTGAGCAGACCGGTTGAGGATTATAAGTCCAATTCCGTTAAGCAGGGCCACTCCGTTTGCATTAAAAACAAGCCCCAAAATCGGGCTCCCCATCGCCACCTATGATCCTCCAAAGTAGCTTAAGGAGGGGAGGAAGGGTTGGGTGCACTATATCAGGCCGAGAATCGTGCGATTATAAATCGTTAAATCGTGGGATCATCGTTCGCTAAAGCGACGACGGCTAGCGCAAATAATCCGTAACGTACACTTCGGATGCTTTGAATCGTCACTCTGACGCACGATACGTATGGATCAATCAGTAATCCAGCGTCAATCTGCATCACGAAACGCAATTCATTGAACCTTGAAACGTCACTCTGAAATACGATACGATTTCCAGAAAGGTGGGCTACATCCTAAGAACTGTAAGGTGAGGGACTAAAGTGGACTCAGTTCCCCCCAATAACCTAAAAACACCATGAGGGACGCCTCAAATCGGTGTAAGAAGACTGGTACCAGCAAGAAGCGACAACAACAAAGACATCAAAGACATATACAAAGGTATGCCCGTTGTGAGGTCACAACTCTCTTAAGAGGGGAGATCTGTCAGGGTTATGACCGATGACATATGTGTCATACATGTCATACGTGTCATACCTGTCATACATGTCATACCATGTCATGTCATGTCATATATTATTATGACAGTCGGTCATGTCATATATTATTATGACAGTCGACAGTATGGTCGATCATGACTGTACAGGTCGAGTCGCGTCATACATTTATGACAGTCGTCAGTACGGTCGACGATGACTGTACATGTCGCCAGATGATTATGTCATATCATCAGGCATCCTGTCATCGAGAGTTCGTATGATTGAACTCGAAGATGGCAAAGCAAAGATACATCTTGGAAACAAACCAAGAACCATCTTTAGCTTTCAGCATGCGCAGAACTCGCATGTGCGGCATGAACGAACTAGTCGTTACTACCATGCTGGTCGTTCAACCTACGTCTCGGGTTCACAACCCAATGGCGGTACCATCTAAGATGATGGGTGACGTAGGTATAAAAGTGAGGAAGCGTTGTGCTTCAGCAGATCCTCTTACAGAGACTGCACTCACAAACCCGCTCATCCGTTCACCTGCATTGCTGTCCAACTTTGCAGTGTTTCATTGTATATTGATAATATATTCACGGCGCTTGTATCTACAGCCGTATCAATAAGAAATAAAATTCATTTAACTCATAAATATCATGTGCAAATGTTGCTTGTACCTCAAATAGTCGATTTAGTGATCGAAACCGCAATTGCCCATTGGTCCTTGTGGTAGGACCATGAATTTGGGTAGTAGCCAGTTACAGCATATTCGAGCCTTTTTTATGATATTTTTTAGTCAATTGAATATTATTTCGCATGGGTTCGTCCCTAGAGTGACTTTAGGGTCATGCTTAGCGGGTGTGATTTGGGGATGCGATTTCACAATAAAAATTACGAACTAAACCTTGGTCCTCCCACAAGGACCAGGCTATAACTCAAGCTAGCTCCCTCCTCGAAGGTCCTTTGAAAATTTGAGCATCCATGTTGTCAAGTTCTCGAGCTGCTCTTTCTGCAGTGTCTTGTCAAAACTTTCATCCGAGGGCATCTTGACCCTCAAAATATCGGTTGAAGCAGCACCGGGTGTCAAAACTGGAAAATGCCTTAAATCTCCCAAAAAGAAATTGCCTTTCGTCCGGTTCAACGATGCATACACGCCAAAGTATTGCACATT
Organism: Cymbomonas tetramitiformis; assembly: GCA_001247695.2. NCBI lineage: Eukaryota > Viridiplantae > Chlorophyta > Pyramimonadophyceae > Pyramimonadales > Pyramimonadaceae > Cymbomonas > Cymbomonas tetramitiformis. The sequence goes on along the minus strand of LGRX02029322.1, from coordinate 18,424 downwards.
GTGGCCATGTAGATGACTCGAAAATTCAAGTAGTGTGTCTATATGTCGACCATAGCGAGACGATGATGTGGAAGTGCCATGCACGCACTCAATCTAGCATCCACGACAAGACATCAGAGCCAAAATTAATCCTTAGATTTTCTGATATTTGACAAAAAATGATAGGACATGTCGAGTTGGGCGCGAATATATGCCCACTGTGAGGTTATCAACGTGTGTTCTATTGTAAACATGATTGTACACTGTAATGCTACGGTGTTGCTGAATTCTTGGACGCATGCTCAGCCTCCATATACTATCAACAAATGATTATTGAAGATGCGGTATTATTTTGAGTGGTTTTCAACATTAGAAAAAATCCGAGTTGAAAAATCCGAGGGATGCAAATACAAATGCAATCGTTGTAGATATATGAGGCCGGATCCAGGTCGAACCAGGCATCATCTAACTAAGTATAGCACCTTTCGTTGGACGCACCTCCAATTTTGGTTGGCATGCCCAATTAAATTATTTGAAAATAGGTCCTTGTGGGAGGACCACATTCAAACATGGTCCTCCCACAAGGACTGTGGGATAGTAGCCATCATGGGTGCGGCGTGACCGAGGCCATGCGTGATCGTATTCGATGACCGCTCGATGATCCTCGATGTCCGCTCGATAGGGTTCAATGGCCACTCGATAATACTTTAGGATTTTCTCGATGACCGCTCGATAATATTCGATGACCACTCGATGATATTCGATGTCCACTCGATGATATTCGATGACCGCTTAACATGACGATGGCGACATGCATGGTGACATGGCATGATGGCATGATGACATGCTGGCATGATGGCATGCTGGCATGATGGCATGATGGCATTATGATATTATATCATTATGATATATACTCATAATTCACAAATCGAAAATGCTTGACTGCGGTGTCCCTGTCGTCCCCGACCCGAGTACTAATCTCGCCCAACGGTGCTTCAAAATCAGAAACGATTGAATGCGCCGTCCTTGTCGTCCCCGACCAGCGTACAAACGGAGATCTGATATTACCCCCGAGATTTTCGCATCGGGCGAATCAGATGAAAAAATCAGTGTTTTCGATGCAGTATATGTTTGACCTAAATTTGTATACTCATTTTTTTGAAGCGCAGTAAATTTGTATGTATTAGTATGCTTCTTAGGAAGCATACTCATATCACAACTGGTTTCTACGGGTGTCTTGTGTCTATTCTACTAATTTTAGGGCGGGTTAACAATACCTAAGAGCGATATTCGAGCACCCTAATACCCTTAATAATTCGAGATATCGCATACAGCCCATGCTTGGCAATGTTCATTGTAGTTAGTTTTGTGTGTGGAAACTGTAATTTCTGCTACTTGGATGGGTACACCAGGCTGAAATGGCGTTCAAAGTTAGGGCGGGTTGGCCCAAAAATTACGGCGGGTTAACCCCTAACTTCGTTTATTTTTGCTCCGCGTAGGCTACGTGGTGGTCCCAAGGCACTAAGTGACAATGTTTCAAGGAAGTTTTATGTGTTGTGACCTTAAGTTTCGATCTAGAGCACTTCCCTATCGGTATAGACCAATCCTCAGCCCAAAGTGTCTGGAGCTCTGCCAACTTTTTTTGGGTAATTTTGAGGGTTGATAAACGCCTATTGTTCCTACTTTTTGCCCGAACTCGATTACGAATCCTCAGACCAAAGTGTCAAGAGTTCTCGCAACGTTTTTTGGGTAATTTTGAGGGTTCATAAACGCCTGTCGTTCGTTGTTTTTGCCCGAAGTCGATTACGCGCGCGATATCGTAGAAATGCCTAGGTATTGGTAACCCGCCGTAACAACGTGTTACGGCGGGTTAACCCGCCTTTCGCAGAATAGACACTTGCGATATCACATGAAGACATTCTTGAAAACGAGCATCATTACGTGGGCTCACACATCGGAGCGCTCAATCGAGCATCCGCTATATCTCTCATGGTGCGGTGATATATCGGATGCGCGCAACGGATGTGCAAGAGTCTCAGCATCAATATTCTGTTTCACTTTACAACTAAATCCAAGCCAATCAAAATATACAAGCGAAAATCCCTCGGGAATCCCGTTTACTTGAAAAGTTGAAACTTTGCGCAAAGCGCCAAGCCCGCGCGCATCTCAAAATGTTGAGAATGGCTTACTTAATCCCAAGATTGCCCCGTGTTACTAACCGTCTTGGGAATAAAACATATTAACAATATGCGTGATCAATATCGCGCAGATAGCTCATATGCATCAAGTCAAATAAGGGCTGCCAGCCCTTTTCGCTTAGCGACGGAAAACTGAAATGAAAACTCCGAAAGGGAAAATAAACCTCAACAGGGAAAATAAATGTGATCGGCCGCTCCGAATCGCTGAAGTCGTCATTCCGTCATTTTCCGCGATTCTGAGCCGTCATCGCGATTTCATGGCCCATAGCGAAGCTTAAGTGGATGAGCGGGGTGGTAATTTCAGATCTCCGTTTGTACTAATCTCGCCCAACGGTGCTCGACTTCCGTGTGATTTTGGGAACGACATTTTCACCGTGGCACCATCGACTGGCCAATCGCGTTTCATAAACGAATCGCATCCAAAAGCGAATTGATAGCGCCGTCACAATTCGCGCGTGATGACGTCCACGCGGCTGTATGTTGAGACATCTCGACGTCCCATAAAACCCCAATCGGACAGGCGACGCGGCACGATGGCGCAAGGGGGAAGGGGGCGCGCCGTCGCGATGCGCGCTTTGATTTGATTATGTAATTGACAATTGTAATTGTAATTGTAATTGTAATTGTAATTGTAATTGTAATTGTAATTGTAATTGTAATTGTAATTGCAATTGTGTGATGAACATGCCCACCAACTCAAGGAGTTGGGGAATTCTCCCGGGTCCGTCCTTATAAAGAGCAGGGGTTGATGAGCCGATTCACGCGCAAAAGAGTCGAGGTCGAATCGATCGTCGAGGGTCGCATACTCGCATTACGATTACCGTTTACCGAAGCGTCTGACGATCGATATTTGTTTTTCATGGGGATACCCACTTTGTCCCCCCATAAGGATGGGGAGTGGATCCTTCATTAGTCACCTCGATGAGCTAACATATATATACCCTCGTCATTTGGAAACCGTCAACAGATTGGAAACGATCAACAAATAGGGAAAATCGACGGTGTCGCTCGCATGGGTTGCGATTTCGACCTGGGACAAAAGCGCATTATTATAGCCACTCGATGGCAGTGCGGAAACATATTTTGCTTCCCTCCGACAGTCCAATATGACGTTTTTGTATGATGGAGTGCAATTCGAAATGAGGGAAAAACATTGTAAAAAACAGGGAAAAAAAAGAGTGGATATCTCTTGATCGAAGTCGTGCAAGTAAGGATGCTATGAACATCTAAAAGAGTATCCCAATGGAAATCTGTGGTTGTGAAACCCTATACCCTAAACCCTTAACCCTCAATTCTTCAAGAAGACCCAGACGATCTGCGACTACGGTCCCCCGCGCGGGTTGGACCATGGTGGGATGATGTCCGATGATGGGGAAACTACAGTGTGTGCTAGTCGAAAAGCTTGGTGTAAGCGAGAAACATATGGTGCACCAAAAAGCATGTCTAGAATATGATTTCTCGATTCGTACACAATACTTGGATCTCGACATGTTTAGGGTTTAATATTTATATTTAGGGTTTAACAACCACACATTTCCATCCGGGGACTCTTGTAGATATCCACAGCCCCCTTGTTTGCAAGATTCCGACCACTAGTCGAAGAGACAATATATGGATATCCAATTTCCCCCTCTTCTTGATAATTACCAAACTGGGATTTCTAGCAGCCTTTTACCCCCTCCTCCTTGGCCACCCGCTGCCATGAGATTTCCCCCGAATGGGTTCCATCCCATATTACAGTAATAATCACTCACCGTTAAGAAAACCGTAGATTCCAGGCCAGCCAGCTTTTCTCATCGAGTTGGGTAGCCCCCCTCCCGCCGGCGCCGGCCTATGCATGACAACGCTATGGATAGTGGACCGCGATCTCGTGAGCCAGCCAGCGAATTCCATAACCAGCCACGTGGACACCTTCCCTAGCCAGGCCGTTTTCTCAAGATGTTCATTTTCCGAGAAAATGGACCCTGAGAGCCGTGCGCAGCTTAAAGAAATTAATGCAAGATTTAGATGACGACATTATCTCTGAAACAGACTATATCAGGAACTTAAAGACAAGTCTTGTGCAAAATGTAATCATGAAAAAACTATCAAATATGCCATATTTGCCAAATTTCCCAGCAAATTTTCTTAGTTTAAGAAATGCCTCTCCAGCTAGGCAGCCAGCGGCCATTTTCCTTATTTCAGGCCATCTCATAAGTCGGAAAATCCAGCCAGCTTTTCTCATCGAGTTGGGTACCCCCCCCCCGAAACGCTGGCTGTTTCCTTAACGTCGAGTTTCCTTAAATGTGAGTGATTACGTATGGTGATATTGGTTGGGTCTTCCACATGCGCTTCGATACCTTGGTTGCCCCATTCCGATCATTTCACACGGAGCTATGACCATTCGTTTCATGTTTCTGTTGATAATTGGCAAATGACGAGGCACCAGTTTCACAATGAGAAACGATCGATGCACAGGGAATGGGACGGCAAACTAAGACATCGGATGATAAATCATGAACGCCCCTCGCATGCTGAAGTGCTCCCAGCCGACGAACCGAAGGTGTAAAAACCTTATTATACCAGCGAAGCCCACTCGTCGCTCATCCCGCGTCGCGTCGCGGGGGCTCCGCCCCCGCTCCGCTCGCGCTCGCTTTATAATTCGATTGCGATGTGGGTATCTCGATCTGAGGTCGGTCTCGTGTCTGGGCTGCGACAACGGGAGCGCGATGTCTACAGGGACTAAAAGTGTGAGGAAATGATGACGTGGCTGCATTCGTCGAATAATGTCCGTTGCATAAAAGCGGTTAGATCGAAAAATGCAGTAATATGATAGAATCGGTTTGATCGGACGGCGTGTTTGAAAACAGATTGTCTGAAATATGGAACATGCGTATAATGTGTTATATGATTTATAGAATGTGGAAATTAGTGTTTTTTTTTTTCATTTTCGGACGATAGGAATAGATGCACCTTCGGTGCGCATACACTGTGTGTTATTAGCGGATCGGAATGACGGAATGAAAGATGGTGGCAACGAAATAATGCGAGGGTTACTTAACGTGCACACGAATCAAGGGGTCTTTTGCAACCCAGCTAGAAAGGCTCCGCCGGCGCTATTCTTGCGATGCGTGCTCTAGGGGCTCAATCCCATGCGTGTGCCGTGGGGACAAGGGTCGGAATCGATTTGTGATTTTGCAATGTAATTGTCCGATTAACCGATTATTGGTATCGAATCGATTTGGATTTGAGCCGTACAATTATGACTAATCGTGATAACTACTTTCAAACTCGCAAAAATCGCCAGTGTTAAGGGCGAAACAATTAGACAATCAAATCGATTCCAACAAATGTAACAATTATGATTGTTGATAATCGATTACAAAAATGAAACCGATTCCGACCCTTGCGTGGGGATCAGCTACTCATGCGCCTAGTCCAGGACAATGGCGCCGCCTAGGTTGCAACCATGGTGCAATTGCTCGGGACGTAAGTCCCCATTACTCCTAAAAATGCCATGAAAATGCCACGAAATTCTTGAAAAAAGGAATACCAAAAGTATTCCTTTCCAAAAATTCTTCGTTGTCTTAAAGGATAATTTAGTTATCTTGTTTGCCATGGAATATTCGGTTGTCATACAAATGATAAAATTTCACATATTCATCATACATGATAGACAACACATCAAATTAAAAATGGCAACTCATATTCAAGACCCGCGTTGCAAAGCTATCCGACACTCTGAAGGAGCATGCCCATTCCGGTGCACCACCGCTTCCTTACAACTGTTTGAACTGTAGCGTGCTTGCCCCAAGTGGCGCATGCCTATTGCACGGCTATCATCAAGGGTGCTGCCCATGCCCTCGACCACCTCTTCACAAAATAATTGTCTTTAAGGCACAATGTGAGAACAAATACAAACAATCTGGAATGACCCTGTATAACTCCTGGTCGGTGAAGCGGTCTTCCATTATCACCGAACCAGAAGCCTCCGTCCAACGCTTATTGTATTTCACACTACTATGAAAAGTTGTCACGAGTCTTTGCTTTAAAATCAAGTGCTGCTGAATGCATCCAGTCAGAAATGGAAGGCAAACGAATCTTTTCGACTTCAGTCGCCCAAACATGCAGCTCTGTCAAACTCTGAATCATAATCTCATCGCTAAAGGGACACGGAGATAAAACGAACATTCACAAGTCTACACACTTGGCCAGAAGGAATGTCGCTGACCACGCGAGCTTGGAAAACGTGCAGAATCATCTCACACCAGAACCACCGAGTCTTCCCTAAAACGAGCTCCAAACGATGCGCCCCACCCCAACCAGGGAGTGTCCACTCTACAGTTAACTGCCGACCAAAATGCAAAGTTCCTCAGGTACGTTTAAGTTGAAATACTGACCGTCATATGAGTGGCCAGTAAATTGTTGTTGGGACATCTTGTTTGAAATGTTGAATGGCTTTACACCATCCAATAGATTCTTACGTAGCCATGTTAACACCAGAGCGAACATCCGAAACATGCGAGTTGGATAGGAATATAGCGTTATTTGATTACACCTGCCTTTCACAATGAGGAGCATTCCGCTTGTCTGTCCAGTCCGCCTAAGAGGAATGTCAATGACCTTGTCTGCAAGCAATGCAAAAGGAGGCGGGTTGCGCTGTGTCGCGACATCAGGAGTATTCAGAAACGTGTGTGCCTATTCTACGAAGGGTGGGTTTACACACCGTAAGGACCCTTACGGTGGGTTACCCAACCCTAAGTAAAATGATTATTTCAGCCCATAATCTGACCCCCTGGTCATGTTCATGGTGGCAAGATGACTGTGGACACTCCCAAGAGGCATCCGCGAAGAATCATATCGGATGTATCCGGGTTTGTTAACCAGAAAACACAAACCCAAACCGGCAAACCGATCATCGCATATAAATCGTGTCATATTATAGCGCGTAATAAACCGTCATACCACCCTCACTTCGCGTGATATTTTGAGGGTCAAGATGGCCTCGAATGAAAATTTTGACACGGCACTGCAGAAAGAGCAGCTCGAGAACTTGACAACACGGGTTTCCAAATTTCCAAAGGGCCATCGAGGAAGGCCACATATCTACCAACATGCAAAACTAGCTACTACCCGTAGGGCCCGCATTCGGTATGAGGGTATTCGTGTCACGGTTTGGAATAATTAAATATAGACCCCCCTTCCATACACTGTCTCTCTTTCGCGTTTCGGATTTATACCGGAGTAGACACTTGACACTATCGACTATTCTTAATTCTATGTTTAAAATAATTGAATATTATCGCACCGAAGGTGCATCTATTCCTCTCGTAATATTTAATCTTGAATCTAACAATCTATACCGTGACACACGTCTATTGTAATTGTATTCAGTCGGCTTTTTAAGTATAAATATAGATGGCAGCGGCGTCACTTCATGTATCCCTCCACCTATTCACATTCAGAAATCTCGCATCGTGGCGAATCGCTACTGAGACGTGTCAGGTGTCACTACCCGTAGGAACCTTTTGGGGGTGGGAAACCCCGGCGTGCCACATACTAAAGCTTTGCAATGGGTCATGGCCATGACATGTACATCGCGATGTCGATGACGGCTCAGTACCGCCGAACATCAACATGACAGAATCGTGATTTTGCAATTCAGCGATTCGGAGCGGTCAGACGCGAACTCACATTTCCTCGTGCGGTTGAGACGTTGAGACCGTCGAGTGTTGAGACATCGCAACATTCATTTTGGTTTTCCGTCGCTGAGCGGAAAGGGCAGGCATCCCTTATTCGACTTTATGGATATGACCTATCTGCGTGATATTGAGAACGCATATGGTTCGTATCTTATTCCCTGGACTGTTAGTAACCCGTGGGTACGGATCAAGTAAGCAATTCTCTTGAGCCATGGGGGATATAATGAGCGCTCGGGAATTTGATTTCGCGCGGGTGTGCACGTTTTCAAGAATGTCTTGACACTATGTTTAGTGTTCCTCATGCTCCCGTGATTGCGACAACATTTATGCTTCGTCACATCTCAGAAAACGACCACTAACATTTTCATTGTACGATAAGATTTTGTATCCAGGAAGGTTCACCATTTTACACGAAAGCCGGCGTTATTTACGATGCAAGTGCACTCACTTCAAGTATAGAACGCATTCGTAGGTCAAAAAATGAATTGAGAAGCAGCTCGCAGATACCGTTGGCATGTTGGGACTCGAACCCAATCCGGGATGTATTCAGCTTACATCCCGGACACCATGCATGACATATCACACGACTATTGAAACCCGCATGAAAAAGTCGTAGCGTGAAATATTTCAAGTCGACTATGCGTGGCAAATATAAAAAACTGTGATCAGCAAAACGAAGGGAAATTAAGGAGCTCAAGGGCTCGAAGGAATTATGGAAGCAGCCGTACAAACCGCATCGGAGAAACGGGAAAACAGAGAGCTAGGAACCAACGTACCGTAAATTGGAGCTTTGAATCTCACAGACAACCTGCACAATCTCCGACACGCCCACACACCGCGCTTTCAGTTTACACATAAACAATGAAAAATAGTGAAAAGTATAAAGCTGGGGCAGCAGGCAGATCAGGTCTGCGTGCGGTGCAGTAGTGCAGGGTGGGCGCTCCTGCGGTGAATAATGAATGGGTCGTTGGCAGGCGCGGAACGTATTTGGAACGGGACGCGGGTGCTCGGTCAAACACTCATACCGTCCCATACGCGGGTCCGCGGCATTCTCGATTCAGGATCAGGTTCCATGAACCTGCTTCATGGATCGGTAGGGAAAATTAACGATGCGAGTCCAGGAAATATCCGGATCTGACGCCCGTAACCATCAAATATTCAATCGGACGATAACCTGCTTTTTTATTAGAATCTAAAACATCATTGGCTCGAATTTTTCGAACCAATGCCTGATCTGAATGGAAGATCGGGTATGAAGAAGTTACGAATTTAATGAAGTACTGTGAATACGATTGGTCAGATGAGCAGCGTGTGAGCTCCTCACAAAATCTGGAGTAGGACAACCGACGTCTGCAGTAGGACAGCCGACACGATGCGGCAGATCGGCATTTTTGAATCGGAAGGCTCAAAAAGAGCATATTAGGCGGCTTACTAATATATATTATGTGGTAACCCACCGTAAGCATATATGATCGGAACCCGCTACACCCCCCCACTTCGCGAGCGCGTTACACACATGGGGCACATCGCAGCCATCCATAGTACGCATGTTCCTCAGCTTTCATTCAACTCATAAGCTTTCTGGAAATCGATAGGTTTGACACCGTAGACCTCGTAATGCCACCAATGGAGGCCGCCGGAAATTCCTCTTGCGGTGGGTTGACCAACCGTAAGATTGGCAGAATAGGCATTTGCAAACCGTCAACGATTTCGCTATAAGCTGCATCTAAGAAGCGATGAACCGGGTCTGCGCTGTGATTATAATGAATCCTATTGAAATACCATCACGATGTTTTTCGTACAAAAGTCGTTCGAAAGAAAGATAAAAATCCGCTTCTTTAATAGTGAAGTAAGCCGCCCTTCCCACGATTAACCCCACCTGCTTACGCGTTTCACTGTCTGCGTTTCTGCTCACTATCTCCTCTAGCACCCATTTGTGAGGTAGCGACTTTTGATGCCTCAATATAGACGCCTTCAAGTTCTTCAGTTCTTGACTCGCAGAAATAAAACCGACTTTGTCAATTGCCTATCCTGATTTCAACTTGCTTGGAGCCAAGCGGGCGAGACAAAAACAGCAAAACACGCATTGCAGCTCAACGTATCCTCGGTTATTAGCCACTCAAAGTCGCAGCACAAAGAGCAAAGTTCGGAGACACTTGCGGCATGCGCCAAAGCTTTCACAGCTGGATTGTACGGTGTTGTCGAAGAAGGGGATGCATTCAAAGGAACCACGGGACTCGCTGAAAAGGACTCCTCACGGATAATCTCTCTGACGTTTGTGGCGACACGATTGGGCAAGCTAGATTTAAGCACGGCTAGATCATGCCGAATAGCGTAAAGAGTTTCTTCTACTGGATCTGCTGCGACTTCACCAACTGGAGTATACGATAGCATGCATGCATATGCATGCAATAGTGCATAGTGACGTTGCACGGATACAGGTGAAACTTTTCGGAAATATGCAACTGCAGGTGCCCCGTTTCATAAAACGCGGGAGCCGGGAAAAGCGGGAAGGAGAAAGGGGGAGGAGAAAAGTTGCGGGCTGAAGGCTCGCGGGAGTCGGGGAAAAGGGGGGAGTAGGAAAACTGCAGTGAAAACCGGGGCAAATTGCGGGCAGTCCATTGTTCGCGGGTATAAGACGCCAACGTCACTTTTGATCTGTGCAATCAGGATTGTACTCCAGATCTATCAATTCGACACCCCTCCCGTGATTGGCCAGAGGAGTGTGCAACTCGCATGCCACCATATTTTCCGCGAGGAGAGGAAATTGGGGAACCAAATTCCCGAATCGGTGAAGTATGATTTCCCTCTGAGCATGTGCGTGTCGATTGCTGCCTCGTCGTCGTCATCCATTACATTGCTTTGGCATAATCACACAGTTCACTACCCACCTGATACCTATTAGCAGCGACTGACGACCTTCGCGGAGACGAATCCATTATCCTATATCCCCTTTGCATTGGGGAAAGCAACGGTCGCTTTGTTCCCCCCTGGAGGGTGATTTCAAGGCGGGCGATGCCTTCCTCGGGAAATCTCGGCTGCAATGTTTCTGTTGACTCATCTGTGCTTAACCCATTTCCTACGAACATGCAGTGTCTGTATGTAATAAATTAATATGTATCATACAAGAATCGCTTGTCAAGTTATTTGCTGTACGAGGGCGTTATTGCAGTATTGGAATCATCCCCGCAATGCAGTGCTTAGATCTAATTAGTACATTAACCATAACTTTTCTTTTCTTCAGTTTAGTCTCGGCTGACGAGCTTATTGATTTACAACGATAGTGAACAATCAATATTCATGGAAGCTAGCTCAGGGTGTGCATGCGGTAGCTAGGGGCCTCAGTTTTCATTCATAGCAGGCACCTCCATGGTCTTGCCTAGTATTTATAATATGCATCTCAGTAGTCAGGTGGTAGCCGTGCCCAGGTGGCCAGCGGGCTCGGCAAAGCGCAGCTACGCCACATGACTGTACTACCACGAACCGACCCTGTCAAAAGAAATCCTAGTGAAGCATTGCACAAGTCCACTGCGTATGATATCATAGCCATTCGAACATTAGCCTGCTGTAGCGTATGATATCCACACATTACCATCAGGCACATGATTTTGGCCTGCTGGAGGCAAAATTTCGAAGCAGTTTTACACCATCTTCAAAACTGTCCAATGTCATGTATAATTGCTGATATCCATCCTGTTCCGGTTAAAATTGTACCCTCCCCATCGCACCGATACCCGCAAGGTTAGAACATTGTTTTCAAGCCCGCCTGATACAAATCAAGAAACCTTTCCAGAGTCAGGATGGATTGCCACTCAATCGAGACCCATTTTGATCTCACCTTATAGCTCATTTTAGGCAGTTTGCTATACGGATCCAGCTTCTGCAAAGTAGCTTTGCCGGCACCTTGGTGTTGAATTTCCCTAACCCATCCCACACAAACCAAGGACCGTTACCTTCCCCGCTCTCCATTTGACCGCATGCGTTTACTTCATTCCATCCGAAAAGTGCTGCTCCCGATGAGCAGTCAAAACTTCAAAGAAGCAATGGCGCTAGCCTGCATCATCTACTCGCATCGCCTAATCTGCGTCATGCAAACATGACAACAGCCCGCAGAAGTATTCCCACCAATGGGTCTCTAGCCACATCTATTTGCGGCCTACAAGGGTAGCTGTTGTCAAACAGATCTTCATGCAAGCGTGGCGGTTGCATACCCGTAACTGGAGATAATCCCCGCTCCAAACGCCTTCGCCTCGCCCTCCTGAAGAATGCGCACAGACAGCTTTGGTGTCCGAGCCCGAGATTCACTGAACAGAACCTAGATACCTTGCCACTCCCCTGACGCAGGGGAATCATTGCTCACCTCACGGCGAGGCTCGAAACGTCCTATGGCACACCATCACTGCTTAGTAGATAGCACCACTACAAGCAAGGATCTTGACTACTAGCAGTGCTCTTGAACAATGATGGCACACGAAATGCAACGTCACCAAATACACGGGCCATGCCTGCATGACTACATGGGTCACACCTGCATGACTACGCCGAACTCAATTGTGTACCAGTAGACCTTCGTGAGGTGCCTGCAGCAGATCATGGTCTGAGCAAATTGATGGTACGCATGCGCGCGATGCAGACACGATGTGACTGAAAGATTTGCAGCTAATCCACAGCTTTGTCAGATGCGAACAACTCGGAGTAGAACAGGCGTACCCTTACTGCGCAACTCGATCCTCAAAAAGGCACACTCAAGCGGGAGATGCATGTTCCAAAAGGCAGACTCAAGCGAGAGATGCATGCAGCAAAGTAGGAAGAATGGCGAAGCAGATTTGAGGTGGGGGGGTCCACACCAGATGTCCTTCTCGCTGGCTCCTAGCGAGGCGAGACCTGCCGAGACAGAGGCCCCGCCCGCAGCTTTCAGGACGGCACCGCGCACTCCCCTCGGAGGTGGCACAAAGGGAACCCCACGTGGCTGCCTTTCCACAACACGATATCGAAGACCCAATTATGCCTGCTACATGATCTCAAACGAAACCAAGCAATCACAACGGGAAGGCATGGCGCTGATAGCAATGCCCCCTCAAGGACCAAACCTTGACAAAATATAGCACAGCATCTTTCCAGCGGAAAGCAGCAGCCGGCAGGCCGGGGACAAGGCCCTCAGTCTGCAGCGAGGTACTCGCGCAGTCACTCTGCGCCCTGCGGGCGACGCGTCACATGGAACGACTTTCATCCGTCGGGCGACACGTCACTTGCCCGTGACGTGTGAGCCCGCGGGACACCGGGGCACACGCACCAATCTCGTGGGCCAGCTGGGCGTATTGTGGGTTGAGCAGCATGGGCACGTGCCCAATGAGCTCGTGGCACACGTCCGGCTCCGGGGTGTACATTGGCTTACTGTGGTGCCGCATATACTGTGTCGAATGGAAGGTTTTGAACGCCAGACCTGCGGATGCGCCCCGAGGTCAAGCTCTGCGCAAGTGCCCCGTGGTCCAGCGCTGCGCGGCTTCTGTGACACTGCCAGGTGCGGTGTCCGCCCATCACGAGGCTCCAAATGGGTGCAGCGGTGGTGGTGAAGGCGTCTCTGACGTCGAGTTGATTCCCGGAATGGTTGCTAAAGTGGTGTGGAGGCTGCCTGTGGCTTGAGCGCAGCTGATGCAGCAGCGGGGGGAAGAGCGGCTGGCAAAGGGGGCTGGCAAAGGGGGCTGGCGTGGGACGCGCACCGTTGAGAAAGTCGCGCGGATGCAGCAGGCCGGCCACCGGTCGGATACTCCAGCCGCTTTGCTTTTGCAACAACTCGGACATATCCTGTTCCAATAACAACACCCACAACACAGAGGTCACAAATGCAATCCCTCGAGGCATGCCCCAAATGCACTCCCTTGAGGCATGCCCCAAATGCACTCCCTCGACGCATGCCCCAAATGCACTCCCTCGACGCATGCCCCAAATGCCCTCGACGCATGCCCCAAATGCACTCCCTCGAGGCATGCCCCAAATGCACTCCCTCGAGGCATGCCCCAAATGCACTCCCTCGACGCATGCCCAACGGAGGGCGTCGTGGAGGGCTCTCGAGGAACAGCCTGGCGCCAAGGAGGGCCTCCCACCTACGCTATTCGCCTCGTGGACAGCCTCCCAGCTCCCCCCCGGGGCCCATCGAGTGCCCTCGTGCTACCCCCGGGCGCCATAAGGGCCTCCGTGCTACCCCCTGGCGCCACGGAGCAGCTCCAAGCGACGCGCTGGTGCATTTGCGGTCGCGCGGAGACGTGGACAGCGCGCTTTCAGCGAGTGCGCGCATCTTGCAGGGTCCGAGGCATCCCGCTCGCGCCTCCAGCAGCCTCCTCTGAGCGGCCTCGGCGGAGCAACAGCAAGGAACACCATTCCCGCCCCTCTGGGTCTTGCAAAGCTTCCTCGTGCAGCTCGCACGTGAGCGAATGTCCTCTGTGCTCACTCCATCACAGCGACAACGTGACACTCGCAGGGTACCGAGCGCCTCGCTGTGCTGTTCAAGTCTGGTCGGCGCGCGGAGCAGTGCGGGGAAGCGACCTGCAGTTGAGGCACCTCCTCTTTGCTGAAGTCGCACAGTGCATACGCGTCCAGATACTCTGCGGGGACGTGGCAGGAGGCGCGCCCGAGTGAGCGAGAGAGAGAGCGCCGCACAACAGCCTCGGTGGCTCCAAGGCAACACAGGGCACTCGGAGCTATGCGCACACGTTGTCTCAACGAGGTTCCGGGACGGCTATATTTTCACAGACGAGCTGGTGTTCATGAGGCGGCTGGGGCAGGGAGAGTGGCACCAGGCACGATGGCCGAGGTCGGTGAGCCGATAACCCAGTGGAGGAGAGAGGCACGCGAAAGCAAGGCGAGGCCGTGCCAGGAGGCCACACACTCGCGCGACATCCATGACAGCATGCAGGCCCACAGGGGTGGCAGCACGTGCGTGTGTACGTGACGTGGCGCCACCCCTGCGACCCGGGGACCGAGCACAACAAGAGCCGCTCGGCGTCCCAAGGCTTCTACGATGCAGCGTGCACGAGACGCGTCTAAATTCAAACGTGCAGGCAGGTAGTGATATCATCCGACGCTCTTTACCCGCAAATACATGGAAACATACACGGCAGCTTCTCCACCCGCGTTCGGACGTGGCAACACACCTTTGCACGCAAAGCGAGGGAAGAACTCCTCTAGTGAATCCAGAATCTGCAAGTTGCCAACAGGTACCAAGTTGACCAGTGACCGCGACTTTCACACGGCCGGGTAGCCTCTGACGGCTCGCGCATCATGGCGCACGTAATGTATAGCCTACACATTATGCTCATGTTGTCTTGAGGTTTTGGACAGTAACACACGAGTAGCAACCCGCAAGCATACCGAAGCGGGACGCGCACGCGCCTGATCGACGCGGTGCGCTGTCAAAGAAGAGGAACGCACCTCCTTCCACGTGGCAATTTCCGTGTCTGTGTACTGCAGACGGGGGATTTCTTGTCCACTGTATGCACACGAAAACGACGAACACGAAAAGTGTCAGAAACAAGTGCAGCATATCGCATATACTCGGAGCGACGCCGAAAACGCTGCTACCGAAAGGCAAACATACTGGCACCCGACACGCGGCTGTGCCGCATAACTTTCACGCAGAGGGGCTCCCAACACGTTGCTGCAGGTACAACAAGGGGTATAGTGAGAGTGGTGCTTGCCACGTGGCTGTGCCATATGCTATACGCTTAGAGTGGCGCCGAAAGTCTTTTTACACGGTGACAGATGACTCGCACTGAAAGCAACTGCGCGCTGAACAGCCCTACAGTCGAGCGGATTTGTTACGGTTGCTAGGTTGTTTGTCCCCGTCGCTCCTTGTTCGTGATAGGGCAGCGCCAGAAGAGCGGGAAGTGGAACGTACACTTTATGACTTCTGCCAAGATTCCCTATCATAACTCTCCTGGCCTTGTATTCTTCATCGAGGTAGCCCTGCAGTTGAGATGGTGTTGTCAGCGAGCTGTGCTCTCCACGGAAGAAAAAGGGCGGTTTTCGAGCAGAGCGTGCACTTGCCGGATGGTCCTCCGCCAAGTCATCTCCGAATCCCAATAAGCTGCCGTTGTCCACCTCTTCGATGCTTCTAGGAATTTTAATTGCTTCAGACTGCGGCGTCTGATCTGTACCTGAGCCGATGGGGAAAACGAGATGTCAGGGCGCAAGGGGGAGACGCCAACAGTGACATGAATAGGCTGCAACGTCCCACGCCAGGCTAACGGATAGGCAGGGCAAGGTTTAAGGGAACCCGCTCAAAGATTCGACCACAAAGATCGCCAAAGTCGCCTCGATAGAAGCAGCGATACGAGGAGCGGTCGAATGCAGTTCATTTAAGCTACTCAGAAACGGTCAGTCACGACTGCATTGACAAGCATAAGGATATACTTGAAGGGCACAGAACGGAAACTTACGGCTTGCTGCATCTTCACCATTCACCTCAACGAACTCGACCTGATTTCTCTTATGTGGAATACGAGTGCTTAGCGTTCGCTTCTTGAGTGTTCTGCCAGTGAGTTGGATAAGATGTGCAAGAGGTGTCAGTTTTCGCCAAAGTTGTTGCCGCAAGCTCGAGCTGAAGAGTGAAAACAGTGTTAAACAGACCTGTTACTGGTTTCCCGGCCAATTTTGGCGCACTTCTTGCTGGCTTGCCATCTTGTACTTCTAAGGGCACCGAAGCCTTTGTAAGCGGAGTGTGTCTCAGTGGAGTTTTGGCTGTTAAGGCTGAGAGGGCGAACTCTGCTTGCGGCACTGCGTTTCACTGTGAAGGCACCACTGGAATTAGGACTTCCGACTTTTCCTACCCGCTGGATAGCCATCAAAACTGTTTTCCACGTAAAAGATGTGCTCTGAATACTGCCTAGATATCTGTCGTCCTGAACCAGAACAAACCCCTTCAATAGATTACAATGTGAAAGTAACAGAGAGTAAAATTTCTCCAGACACCGAGAACCAAAACGAGGCAGTTCGAGTGAGTGAAAGTCCAGGCCAGCGAGATGATGGAGCCGAATGCTTCAAGCTGAGTCCCCGCCCGCCCGCCCGACGCGACGTTTCGAGTCCAACGAGAGTCGGACGAAAATGATGACGAGGCTTTGCGGGTGAATTCACACGCTCACGTCAGCACCTCATCACTCATTCGATATCACCCATTCGATCTTCCTACTCGAAAGGAAATAAGGCGTTTAGGGTCATCCGATGCTGGGAGCTGAGTTCGTATAATTACCCGGCGTCGGGAAATATAGTGAATTATCGATTTGGGGCAGAGCTCTGATAACTGTGCTAATATGGGCGTCAGATTGCAGCTGCGCAAATTTCATGGTATCGATCTGCTGGAAGAGATCCTCATGTTTTATTTTGCTCCGGTGAACCGTCCACGAAAAAGATATGGAGTTGTATCGCACGCTCAAAAAAATCTTAATCGAAACTGGAGGTCGGTCATCCGGAATTTCCGACAGGTTCGAGGTTCCAAGGGGGGAATATTTGAATCGGCAAGCGGAATTTACGCCGGTTGCGCTTCGTATAAAGGCATGGCATCATCAGCGCACCACCCACCAGCATCAGTGTCAGCAAATTGAAATAGCAGTCAGCAACATCAGCATCAGCATAATGGCGTAAATAGCATCAGCATACAGTAGTGTCGCATCACTTTACGGGCCATATGGGATATTTCACATTCGACCAGTCGCTGCGCGGTTTCAGTTCACTGCCGACTGCGGCTCATCGATGTGGCGCATCCGGTCGACAGAGCTGATTTGAGGGGCCGCGAGCGTTACAAATGAACTCGCAAGCTTGAATTCAATTGATTGCTTCCGCCGGTCGCGGCTCATTATTGGGCGTTTTGGGACATGACAGCTGACAAGAAGCGAACGAGCTGTGTCACTACAGTACCTCGGCGTACAGTACCTAGGCGTTTGAAAAGCGCGCGTGTGCATTCCACCCTTCGTCTTGCGGTGGATCGTCCGATCTATCTTCTATGACATAATTGTCGGGTATATCGCTATCGATATCGGCGGAAAGTGTCACGTGGCATGTGGCCCTGAGCACGCTTTTCGCGGTTTTTTTGCGAAAAATACGAGGGCTTGCGAAATGCGAAAAGTTCGCGAAAAATACTGGATGTGACACCCCGTGTGTGTCACAGTCCTTTGTCTGTACTAGTACTCCGTGCAGTACGGCTGTCACAGGTTTAGGGTTTCCGGCTTAAGCCGAGGTTCACTCAATCTAACGGACTTCTTACGTTATCTTAAGTGAAAGCATTCTGTGTTATCCCACCACAATATATAGTCGACACTATATATATGACAGGTTATGGTGCGCCAGGCACCTTCCACGATTTTTGCTGGATGTGGCACACCGACAATTTAATCTGTCACTTGTCACTTGCTGGAAGTGACACCCCGATTGTCATTCCTATAGTTAGGGTGTATGACTGTCACCGGTCCCGGAACCCTAGACCCCGAACATATAACGGGAAGAGACGGAGTATTATCCCCGATTATCTATTCTGATTACCTGTCACACCGAATATACAGTCCAGCTGATATATTC
>LGRX02029321.1:0-12192 GCA_001247695.2 Cymbomonas tetramitiformis | reverse complement strand
AAGCGTGCCTCCATCTTTTCTTCTTTTCGATGGAGGCACACTTGGCAACCCTATCTTTTTGGCGACAGTTTTTGTCAGGTTGCAATTCGTTCGTGGCATTAGCTCAAACAGAGCGCCAAACGCTGCTATCATCAGTGCGTTTGAGCCTCTTTCTGAAATAATGAGCAGGGAAGACTGAACGTGTACGCACCCAAGTACTTCACCACGCAATGGTACGGGCGGCCTATGTCGTGAGGCGGTTGGATGAGGGCTGCCCGGCTTTGGATCTCATCAACAATCGCTTTCGGCAGAACCAGCCTAGGGTGCGTGTTGTTGCTCAGCTTGCCAAACCAGAGCTTGAGACACCTCTTTACATTCCCGTACAACACACAATGTGCGAATGGGTGGGCATATGCGTGCATCGGGTCAAATTACGGAATGCGCTCCAAGGCACCTCGTCCGTGTCTCCCTGTGGCGTGTGCTGGTTCGGCGCCCGATTCTGTGCTCGCCACCATCGAGGCGTGCATCTGCTTAGTGATCATTGCATCGGCATCGTCCGCCCACACCTTCTTTGACCCTTTAGAGTTGGTCCATCCTTGCTGCTCCACTTCCTTGAAATAGCCCCGGAAATACATCCCTCGCCCCCCCGGACCAACAGTTCCCTCAAACAGACTGTACGGATCGGCGCGGTAACTGCTAATTCCCATGAACCTGCCCATCGTTATCCGCATAGCGGAGTCGGCATACACCATTCCCAGGATCACGGTCAGCTGGTAAGATTTCTTGAGGAACGCATCGTGCACCACAAAAGCTGCTCCGTCAACCGTCTGACCCTTGCTCAGGCTGAGCATCTCGTCTTCGAAGAGCCCCCATACCACCAACGGATTAACAATCTTCTGCCGTGGCCCTTTTGTCATCCATAGGTACTTGTGAAACTTGTCACGGTGCCTCATCTGCATTCGTGCCACCCCCAATCCACCTTCCATTCCTCAAAGATATGCGATAGCATTTGGCTTCAGATTCCTGCAGAGTGCAAGTGGCGTTACCTAAAACAGAGCGCCAAACCCTTGGTTTGGAGATCTCGGTGAAAGTCCGAGATGCCACACATTTACGAGGCGCGCTTCCTCGCACTTTCCCTTCCCCTCTCTTTTCCTTCCCCTCTCCCCTTGCAAGCTTGCTACTGCCACCATAATAAGCTAATAATGCCACAAGCCACAAGCTACGCTGGATACCTGGATTAACCTGTAGCCACTCCACCATCCAGATCCACCATCTTCATACGTACCGAGTAATGAAGGTCTTCGCTTTTGACCACCCCGACACCCATGGAGTAAGACCTGCACTCCACATCCCCGCGCACGCGCTCAGCCAGTTGCATCCGCGGCGGCTGGTTGCACGACATGCTTGTGTATATATGGGGTGTGCAAGATGGTGTGGGGGGGGGTCACCCAACATCTGAGTTGAACACTTGACAGTCATCCGCCCCGGGGGAAATCACCATCACGTGGTGCTCGGCGTATTCCACATAAGGATCACCTCCAACGGGGGTTTCGATCCTAGGAGCGTCCTGTAAGAGAGCGCCCTTAACGGACGCGTGGCGGTTTATGGTTCTCGCCAGTTCCGATGTCCAGAAGTCACACTGTAAGCGCGCGTCTCGGCGGGCACGGGCCTTGCAAAACTCTGGGCATTCCATCCATCTTCGGATGGTATCCTCGATCGGGAAATAATAGAACCACTCCTTCGGGCGCAACTTCTCCCCGTCCGCGGTTTTCACAACCTCAAACCGTCTTTCCTTGCAGCGCTTGACAACGATACCCGCTTCGTCTTTCTCCAGCACCACACCGCACTCCTCCATTGGGTCCCATTTCCTCGGATCTGGCTCTCGGGGGAAATGTCGGCACCACCGCGGGCATACACGTGCGCTGGAATCTAGCGCTGGTTCGCGGAGTCATCTCTGCCCCGGGCGCCTGTGCGCCGGACACTGCTGCCCCCCCCCATGCAGATGTGCACCCCCCGGTTCTCCTGCCGCATCAGCCACCGTTGGCGTGCCGCACTGCGTGGTAGGGCTTGTTGGCGGGGTCGACACCTCCGTCCTCGGTGCCATGGGCTCCGCCCGCGCCCCACCTGCCGCAATGGGGAGGGGGTGACTGGTAAGCGCTTCAGCGCGTGTCAGTGGAATCACGAGATGGGGCCTCTTCGACGCCAGCGCCTGAAGGTTGAAGCTTTTGCACGCTGCCAAATCATCCGCTTGAAACCGAGCCAGCGTCATTCCCTTTTGCTGCATTATGCCGGCCCGGCGATTGTATAAACGAGCGTTCACTTTTCTCGTCGCCTCTTTCTGCGTCAGCATGGGGTAAATGGTGGTGACCTTCTCCACGATCATCGCATGCCGTTGCTTCGCTGGGGGGTCCCGCTTGAACGCCTTGCTGAGGTGTATTATGAGTCCGGCCTGGATATCGAAGCCTGGTGGAGAAGCCATGATGTAGGTTTCAATATCGCATTGAACCTCGGAGGCCTTCCTGGTTCTCGTGACCTTTGCCTTTTCCTGCACATTCCCCGGACAGCACACACCACATACCAACCACATAACTAACATAACAAACATACCAACATATCAGCCAACATATCAACCAACATATCAACCACATAACTACATCAAAACCGCATAACAAACTGGGCTTAACACCCCCCTCCCTTCGGTTTGCGCACGCGCCCGCTAGGCTCTCCAAACAGGTGGTCCGCCACTCGAGGCGGAAAGGCGGTTACAAAGGAACGCAATACTTGTTTATTTACATTTACGTATATATATATAGTTTACATCTGGGGGGCTGCGCCACGCCCTTCCCTAGCGCACTCGCTCCTATCGATGCAGACTGCTTATTTCTGACATTGCTCTACTGCTTAGATGAGTTTGCCACGCTGCTTTGCAACATCACTCTACCGCTGCGATGGGAGCTGCTCGACTCCAACTCGCTACTATCGATGCAGACTGCTTATTTCTGACATTGCTCTACTGCTTAGATGAGTTTGCCACGCTGCTTTGCAACATCACTCTACCGCTGCGATGGGAGCTGCTCGACTCCAACTCTGAACAGCAGCACCTCTTGCCTGCACATGACAACAACCAGTATATTAGGATTTGTAAGGTTTTGTATACAAGGACACGCGCACGCCACTCCTAACCCACCGGCTGTAATCCATCACGCAGATGTCGATTGCAGAAAGCGATTGTTGATGAGATCCAAAGCAGTACCTGATTAGTTAGTCTTGAACGGCTTCTTCGATTTCTTCCCTGGCGCACCATCGGACCGCGTCACGCGTTTTCCCTTGCGCAATCTCTCCATTTCAGCTTTTTCCTTTCCCGCCGCTTCCTCCGTGAGGATCCGCATGAAGTGGCCAGGGTAAGTTACCCATGTCTGGTCATCTACCGGAAGCTTGGGGTCGTATAACGGAACCTCCAGCATGTGCAGGATCCGGATGGCTTCGTTGCTCGTCAGTGGTTCTTCAGGGGGCGGGCAGAAGTACTGCATACTGAAGGGCGCATATTGGCCGTATATCGCGTTGTCACAGTCGGGCATGATGAGATTCTTGTGATTGACGCCTGTTGGCCACTTCCGGCGCAACACTTCCTCTCGAGTGGGGAATATCCGGTACACCTGCAGAACCCGTTTGGCCATGCTCGCCAGGACCAGGAACGAATGCTCGTCACTGTGCGCCTTCCCTGTATGCAGATCACTGATGAATTCGGGATCGTTCAGCCACTCCGGGCGGCGGCCAGATCCATCGCTCCAGGTGGGGTTTGTGTTAATATACTCAACTAAAGTCTCCCGCAGCTTGACTGTAAAGAACTTCACGCCGCTCCGTTGCACTTGGTGACAGGGTCGTCCATCCGCACATGTGATGTACGGAGCAACCACGGAAAGCCAGCAATCACCGTCAAACAGGACATCCCTTAACGTTAGCCCAGCGGATGCCAGGTATTCCTTGAGGGCGTCGTCGGTTGCAAAGCCCTGCTGTTGCGCTGGTTGTACATGGGTTAGCTGCATTCTGGCGTCCAGAACACCCGGCTCAGCGATCACGTGCGGGCCGTCGGTCTGAAGTTGCTTGACCTCCGTGAAAAAAATCAGTCGACCTTCCTCGCCTGGCGCGTCACACGCAAAATCTAGCATCAATCGCATGTCCGCAGTCCGTACATGGTGCACCCGTCCATCATTGCCATACACCAAGGTGCCCTCCGTCAGGCCTTGGGGGCAGGGCGGAGCTGCCCCGACGACGCGTGCTTCCGGGGCCGGTGTGGCCGCGGGAGCAGCCATTGGTGCAGCAGCACTGGTCGCCGGTTGGCCCTCCAATCCACATTCCATGGCTGCCAGCGTCTTCCTAGGGCGACATGTTTTCCTGCCGGAAGTTGCCACGTGCGATGGCACGGTGGGAGGTGCTGTAGTGGCAGGCATAGGTGCACTCCTCGCCTTAGTGTTACGCGCAGCCAGCCCAAGGCAAGGTGGGACTGCCTGCAATGAGGCCACGTTCCGATGCCCGCCAGGGGTATCCTTTGGGGACAGGTGGCAACTGCACCGACACGCGAACGTGGGCCGTGAACAATTCCAGTTGTGGGTGATGACGGAAGCCACAAGCTTCGCCAATTCCATGCCGGGAAAGCTAAGCTGGTGTAAGAGTTCACTGGTTAGGTAACCGTTGGCGTCGAACATAGGCTGCCTGACGGGTGTCGTCCGCCGTCTTCGCTCCGCCGCCTTCCGCTTTCTATCCGCCTGCCGCCGGAGCTGGGCAGCTGGAGACCGCTTGCCTGAATATGGCTTCTTGGGCTGCTTCTTAGGCTGCTCACCACCGCCAACAGCTGGTGTGTGGCCAAGCAGCACCGCATGCTCGTCAGCGCGAGCAGCAGCCGGAGCTGCTGCTCCTTCATCCGTCGCCACCATGCTGGGTTTGGCTGCAGTTCGATGTACAGACACGCAAAGCGCCTTGATCACTGACTGCATCGTGGGGCAAGACACTTGCATCTTCTGGAAGAGCGGGTGTTCATGGAACCCCTGCACCGTTGACGCTTGCACAACAACCTGCCCCTCCCCATACTGCAGGGGGGGTCCCGCGCATTGCTCCGGGCTTGGTGCCTCTGCCGGAGGCAGGTTCCATTTCACATCCCCGAGGGAGGCGCGCTCTTCCGGTGAGAGGTCGGCACTCGGACCGAAGGCGAGCAGAATCTGGCGCGCACCCATGGCCACGTCTGCAAAGTTGACAACCGCGCGCGCACGTGCCTCCGCCGGTTCCAGCGCCTGAAAGTCCTGCAACGTGGCGGCATATCCCCGGTGCCTCTCGCGTGGACCATTAGCGGTGGCCTTATTCCCCTCTCATTCCGGAAGTCAAAGCACTTGCCGCACATCACGTGCCCCACTTGCGTCAGATCTGTACCCTCGTGAAGGGGGTGTATGCAAGCCTTACAGGCGTGCACCCTTGGCAGGAGATCGTACCCGCCCTTGAACTGGATGGCATCACCGCATGCTATGCACACCATTCGTATAGGCATGCCGTACATCTCCGTGAACCCGTGTGAGGCGATGTGCACAGCGTTGTCCAGGTCGATGACACCCTTCTCCAGGTACGAGAACGCATGGTACACGCAAAGGGACAGGGACCTCTGCCTGAACAATCCTTCCAGCCCAGGCACGGCCTGACCAGGGCACTTTCCCTGGTGTGCGGTGAGCGTGGCCGGCCACACGGTCATCCAACCGGGCCCTCCTCCCACGCGCGCCTGCTGGAAAGGGGAGGCGGTGGGGAAGCCCTGGAAAGCCGCGGGCAGCTGCATGACACCATCCTCGTTCTCCGGCCAGTACTTCGTCTCAACCGTTTCAGGCAAGACCTCAGTGTAACCCTGCTCATCCAGGCACATCAGGGCGGAGTAGGTACGGATTCCAGCCTCACCATACACCCGTTCCAGCCCAAGCAGTTCCTCCATGGAATGCGCATGAACGTCCGTGTGCTTGACCTGACTGGGGCTGTCAATGCAACGACCGAGTACAGCAGGCGCCGGCAGGAATACTTTTGTATCCGGCGTCCTCTCCCCCAAATGGCGATAGATACAGTCTCCCCGCCGCACCATCTCATCTCGCATGTACCACCACACTATACGAAACACTCGCTGCGGTTGGCCGCCATGCGCGTCACCAGCCTCCCATAGGCAATAGACCTGCGCCCGGCCGTGCGGGGATATCAACGGTGGGGGTTTATACTTCGCCACCGCACTCGAAAACAGTCCACCCACCACGAAGAACGGTAGTAGACTTTCCGAAATCGGATTCAGCGTCTCCTCATATTCCTGACGAACCAGTTCCTGGGTGCTAACGGCCAAATCCCACCAGGCACGAAGCCGAACACAGAAATCCTGGAGGTCCTCCACCCCCATCCTCATGAACTCCGGGGTCAGGGGGGGCTCGCCGAAAGCTTCGCGCGCAAGCTTCCAACTTTTGGTGTTGATCGTAATGTTACCGTGCAGCTTTTTCCGGAGCTCGGTAATAGTCAAGCCCGTTTCATTTAATTGCCGGTTACTCCCCCTAGGGAGGGGCTCGTCAGGAGGTAATGCGCGCTGCGCCTTCCGAAGCGTCTCTTCCTCGCTGCTGTATTCCTCAAGTAACTGCAACAATCTACACAGCTCCTTGCTGATCCAATCTATCCATTCCAGGATGACCTCTATGTCTGCCAACTGGGCCGTGTAGACGGCGAGCGCCGCTCTTCCTCGGAACTCCCTGATGGCATTCAACTGCTCGTCATCTGCCGAACATCCCGCACTGATGTGGTAATCCAACAGGACGTCTACGTTCGCCGGATACTTTTGGGTGTGCACGGAATGGGCGTCCGCTCCCGGGAACAATCTTAGCCATGGCTTGTCCCCGTACTCCTGCCCCCCCTGGCCCACACAACCCCCCTGTACTGTAAGGTCGCGTATTAGAGGAGCTGTCCTCACACCGCACCGAACATGGGCATAGGTTGCAATACACTTATTCATTATGGACAATACTCGTATTCATTATAAAAACATATTATTCACATGTACATATTCAACTTTTATTCACATTGGTCTTGATCAATGATTACGGTTCGCTCGGTTTGCCTACTTCTTCAGCTTTACTCTACTACATTCCTGTCGATGGCACGACTTCCAGTGCATTTGCGCACAACCATGGGAACAATACACTGCTTGGTGACAGCCACCACACCGCTTCGCCCCTTGTTTACCACAATTCATGCAAAGACACTGGTGTGCTGACACCGAGCACTTCCCAAACCGATCCTTGTTTGCCTCGTGAACAGCGGCTGTTGTCAAGCACGCGGTCCAGCCGTTGGGGAGCTTCACTGGTGAATTGAAGTCTGTTGTGCCCAATGACAATGTGGACAACCCAATCTCCTGGTAACACCCCAAACGGTCGCGTGTCAGAGGAGCTGTCCTCACACCGCACCATAGATATTCCGTGTGCCCTACCCACATGCGCCCACGGTCAACCGCACCAACCAGAAACAACCACATAATTCACACCGGCCACACCCCCTTCTTATGGTCGCGTGTCAGAGGAGCTGTCCTCACACCGCACCATATATATTCGATTTGCCCAACCCACATGCGCCCACGGTCTGCCGCACCGACCCAAAACAAACACATACATCCTACCGGCCACACCCCCTTATTATGGTCGCGTGTCAGAGGAGCTGTCCTCACACCGCACCATACATATTCGGTGTGCCCAACCCACATGCGTCCACGGTCCACCGCACCGAACCGAAACAGCCACATACATCCTACCGACCGGCCACACCCCCTTATTATGGTCGCGTGTCAGAATAGTTGTCCTCGCACCGCACCATATACATTCCGTGTGCCCAACCCACATGCGCCCACGGTCCACCGCACCGACCCGAAACAGCCTCATACATCCTACCGGCCACACCCCCTTATTATGGTCGCGTGTCAGAGGAGCTGTCCTCACACCGCACCATACATATTCAGTGTGCCCTGTACGCGCATAGCACCACCTGAGAGACGACATACGCTCATTCAACAAGACGTTCTAAAATTTATTTCAAAAGTTGCTTACATCTAGGGGGCTGCGCCACGCCCTTCCCTAGCGCACTCGCTACTATCCATGCAGACTGCTTATTTTGGGCATTGGTACACCGCTTAGATGAGTTCACCGCAGACCACCACTATCTCAGCCACTATCGGGGTTCACAGTTCACATTGTCCCACTGCTGACACGAGGTCGCGAAGCTCGGGTATCTGATGCAAAAAACGGCCCAATATACCCCCGCGTGATCATACGGGCAGCGCGGCGTACGCTCAAAGTCTTGAACACATAACCGCCATATTCCCATAGCCCCGCCATATTCCTCCATTCCGACACAGCGATGGCCTTGCATTCGTGTCGGTGTGTCCGCTGCCAGTCTCCGCGCTGACACTCAGGTGAACAATACACACGCAAAAGGCACCCTCCGCATTGACGGACGCCTTTCCCAATCAGGACACGGCGACATACGGAACAAGGCTCTTGTCTCTTCGGCAGGGAGCTCGGGGGAATCGGTTGACAGTATTCCGCAAAGTGCGCATGGATGTAGATTATTGTTCTCCAACACTCGTGGCCGTGGGAGCACTGGCGCGGAAAACTGGTGGATTCGCTTTGCCCGCGGTTTTGAATAGATGAAGCGTAGATACCTTCCGCTGCACGTATGCATACCACACGATTGGCATAGTCAGGTCTGCCGTATTTGGGATTTTTTTTAGTGGTACGCATCTGCCGAAATATGCACTCCGGCGCGAACTGTGATACATTGTATCCAGTGCATTTTATGAGAGGTTCGATGGGATTCTCAGGACACCATGCCTCCACCATGATATCTCCACGCGCAGGATCCCCTGTCGCGGCATACTTGTCTTGCACATACACGAACGCCATCCACGTCTCGCCCGGCCGGCCAGTGGTCACCCAGCTTTTCCTCCACCATCCGCGACGCAACTGACCTTCCACGACAACATTGCCTGATTGGAGCGACTCCACCCGCCATTGGACGACACGGTGGAACATGGTTCGCACGGCGGTAACCACCAGCGCCAAGAAAAGGGCACGCGAAGAAAACGGTCGTGGATCATAGCGCAGTTCCGGGCACTTTAGCGAACCGAACATCGCACATGCATCGCTTTCGGGCTCCCATTGCCTTTGTGCAGTTTCCGGCACATCCAGGAGAAACATCTCTGCATTCCCTTGGGGACGTGCACCCTCCACCAGCGAGCCCCATGATGCATCCGGGCCGTACAGGCAATGCCCGTGAAACTTGAACTCAAAGGAGTACGATTCGGCTCCCTCCACATTTTGACGCATGCGGCGGACATAGCAGAACGCCCGACATCGGTACCGCAAAAATTCAGTCATGTCCACCCAAGAGTCAAGCGTCATGTACGCATTCGCACACGCGGATCGCAGCGGTTCGTGACCCAGACCGGTTAACGTGCCTGCAACCTAAAACACCGCACAATCGATTTTCAATACACTTTAATGCCAAAAGTATTACTCATCTAGAAGTTTTAGGTGCCTCCATAATGTACCGTTAATAATTGGAGCAATTAACGGACAAGTGGTGCGCGCTCACGTGAGGTCTACAAGTGTACCGGCGGGCACGGGCGGAATCCACTCAACGACAATGCCGTACCCTTGCAAATCGTCAAGCCTATACAGGCAGCACGGACTACCCCTTCGCCTAAATAGGTCTATTTCGCCACGTTCGCGAGTACAAACAATACACCAATTCCCAAAGAAGCTCATTTTGGCTTTACACATAAAAAGTGTATAGAAATTGTATTACATATCTTGTTCTCCCTCACTATTCAAGAGTGTTATTAGCTGTTGCCAATGAGGTGTTGCCTCGTTATTAACACTATCACTATTCCATGTTGTCATAAAAGCTAGATGATCCTCAATGGTCCACCTCCACGGTGCCGGCGGTTTGCGGGCCGTGCACTCCATCCTATGCCCAAACGGCGCTCTCCAATGCGCACGCTGACAGACTATGTCGCAATAGCGTACTTGCCGGCATGGGCACCGCCTCCTGGTTCCACGAGGCAGCCTGGTCTTGCACAATGAGCATCGGCCAATCCGAAGTGCGGTGGCACGCCAAGCTGAGAACGCCGCACACTTGGCGTTCACTGCATCCACTTGAACGCCAAGTTCCGCGTAGGTCAAGAGACGGCTGACAGGAAGGAGAGGGGAGTCTTCTGAAATGGAAGGGGCATCTGTAAGGTCTCGGTGAAGCTGCGTCCCAAAAAACGATTGGAAGACGTTGGTGAAGTGTAACCGAGGGTGACCCCACGGACCGTGAACAAGCACACCCTCCCCCCACCAACCATGGCAACCGCTGCCGTCGAGGGGCGTGGCATATACACGAAGTCGCAGCAGGCCCCGTAGGCCGTAGGGATGTCCCAATTGGGGCACAGACCAGCCGCTCCGCGGCCACCCTGCAAACTCGAAAAAGTTGGCGGAGGGGTCAGCGGACACTCCCCGGCCTTCACGAATATAGCGTGATGAAGATGTTGATCACCAAAGACGTCCAGCAGCAAGCTTTGCGCGTGCAACGCAAAGGAGTCCGCCGAGCTCTCAGGCCATAACCCACCAACAAGACGGCGTTGCTCAAGCGTCCAGATTTTCAATAGAGACCACCGCTCCAAGCCAACCTGGCTGCAATACGCGTGACGAGGTGTGGATGTTACCTGCGGCAAAAGGCATGGTACGTAGGTTTTCAGAAGTAAAAAAACCAACCATCTCCATCCAACTGGCTGGATCGCTGTGATTTATCGCATGCCAGGAAGGCAGCTTTGCAGCCGCAATGCAGGCATCAGGCGGGAACATATGAACATCATCCAATACCCTATACGAGGACATCGGCGACGAACCTACCTCCTAGGTTAGCATCCAATGGCGCTTATTGGTTTCCCAGACATCACTAACTTGCCATCGGTAGCCGCCTCGGAGGCCACAAAAAGACGGGCAAGGCTAGCGGCGGATGGCCGTTTCGCGGGCTCGCGGTGCACGCAGTCCATAACTGGGTTCCAGATTGCACGGCTGACATAGGTATTGCTTGACCGCTTCCCCAGGATGGCATGCACAGTCGCGCTGGTGGCATCATCATTAACTCTCTTAAGGGCGTCACGTGAATCTCGAATCAAGATGCGCACGAGGATCGGGGCAATCGCCCACATGTCGGTTGCAGGTGTCGGTCCTCCATTACTGTACTCCGGCGCATACACGGATCCGGGCTTCTGATGTGCATCGTCAGGCGTTCCGGAGGTCCATCGGTGCCTTCGGTAGTGGTCTTCAGGCAGCCCTTCCTTATGCTGCCGCCTTGATAGCCCGAAGTCGATGATGACCAAGCTGTCGGGCCTCGTCGGGGAAAGCACCATGTTTGTTGCCCGGACGTCCCCGTGGGAGATACCGGCTTTATGCAGCGCAGCAAAGCCTGTCAAGATTCTGGCGCACAGGTCTCTCTTGAAGGTCATGGTAACAGCCACGGGCGGTTGTGCCAGGAAGGCGGCCAGGGAGATGCCGTGGTCCATGGAAAGTAAGAACGGTGCACATGCGGGACGTTCTCGTTCGCCAAGCTGCCGCAAACCGAAGTGGAGTATGGGCGACACGTACTGCGGAGCTGAATTCGCGGCGAGGGTCGTCATGTATAGTTCCCGAGCAAACTCGGAAAAGCGGGTTGACGCGCTTGGCGAGTGCTTTAGACTGAACTCTTTGTACACCAAAGGAACTGTGCCGTTGAGGGTGCAACCGACTCTGGTTGACGCGAAACCGCCGTCGCACTTTTTCGCCGGACCTAAAGGATTTGAGAACGTGACCATATTGTAGGAGACTTCACCCAAGTTGCAGTTCTGCGCCAGAGTGCGCGCGACATCCGGGCCGTAACGCCAGGCGGTTGTGCGTGGGTGACGACTGTTCACGGACGTGAGCTGGGAGTAGTACTCCGAGCAACCACCCACGAATATGGGAAGCGGTGCTTGTGGAAGGGGTTTCTTCTCCTCGACAGAAGCTTCAAGTGCACTATGTGCCCTTTCCAACTTCACTAGTTTTTTCGTAAGACGCTTGGACTTGTTGTTACGGCTGCGGGTTTTGCGTTTCTTGGTCTTGCAAAAGGTGCAGCAACCGCCCTCCTCTATCAGACCTA